>JAXIVD010000983.1:5000-17500 GCA_036785275.1 Cancer borealis | reverse complement strand
TTCTGGAAGGTTATAAAGGGTTCTGGAAGGTTATAAAGGATTCTGGCAGGTTATAAAGGGTTCTGGAAGGTTATAAAGGGTTCTGGAAGGTTATAAAGGGTTATGGAAGGTTATAAAGGGTTTTGGAAGGTTATAAAGGGTTCTGGAAGATTATAAAGGGTTCTGGAAGGTTATAAAGGGTTCTGGAAGGTTATAAAGGGTTCTGGAAGGTTATAAAGGGTTCTGGAAGGTTATAAAGGGTTCTGGAAGGTTATAAAGGGTTCTGGAAGGTTATAAAGGGTTCTGGAAGGGTATAAAGGGTTCTGGAAGGGTATAAAGGGTTCTGGAAGGGTATAAAGGGTTCTGGAAGGTTATAAAGGGTTATGGAAGGTTATAAAGGGTTCTGGAAGGTTATAAAGGGTTCTGGAAGGTTATAAAGGGTTCTGGAAGGTTATAAAGGGTTCTGGAAGGTTATGAAGGGTTCTGGAAGGATTTCTTTCTATCTCAAAATAAGATAAATATAAATACATATCTAAATTAAGTCCATAAAATGAATCAATAAATTAAATTGAATAAAAATAAATATATATAAAAAAAAACATATATTAGTAAAATAAATCAAATACAATGAAAAGTTAGACAAACATACATGACCTTGAAATTGACCTTGTTCTGTTTGTGTTGGTCAGGTCGCAAGGTCATTGGATGAGTTTGATGCACTGAAGAAGGATCACAGAGTCTTCAGCTGGCCACGCCCACACCCACAGCCACAAGAGGGGGAGGGGGGAGGGGGGGAAGAGGCTGTGTTCAGATTTGGTGATCCCGTGTGGGTGAAGGAGGATGCTGATGATGATGATGGTGGTGGTGGTCGTGTGGGGCTGGTCAAGATGGGTAAGTGTGTGTGTGTGTGTGTGTGTATTTGTTTTTATCTATATCTATGTGTATGTGTGCGTGTGTCTTTTGTGTATGTGTGTGTGTGTATGTCATTGTGTGTGTGTGTGTGTATGTATGTATGTATATATGTATGGCAAAAAGATGGTCATTAACATCATCTCATTTTTTTTCCCTCCCTCCCTCCTTCCCTCCCTCTCTCCTCCCTCCCTCCCTCCCTCCCTCCCTCCCTCCCTCCCTCCCTCCCTCCCTCCTTCCCTCCCTCTCTCCTCCCTCCCTCCCTCCCTCCCTCCCTCCCTCCCTCCCTCCCTCCTCCCTCCCTCCCTCCCTCCCTCCCTCTCTCCTCCTCCCTCCCTCCCTAGGCCTACCCACATCGGTGATAGGCAGTGAGTGTGAGGCGGAACAAGATATCCTATACTTGAAAGATATCACCACATCCTGCACCAGAGTCCTTCCCATCCTACCCAAGGACTGCCAGGATAGTGAAGGACTCAACGCCGCATCCTACCTCTCCTTCAGTGTCCTAGCCGGCTCTGAGGTGTGTGTGTGTGTGTGTATGTGTGTGTGTGTGTGTGTGTGTGTGTGTGTGTGTGTAATTGAATGTTTGAAAAAAATGAAGAAAATATTTTGATGAAGATTATTGATGGATTGAAAAGTTTATATATAATTGTTTCCTCCTCCTCCTCCTCCTCCTCCTCTTCTTCCTCCTCTTCTTCTTTTCTCTCTATCCCTTTTATTAATCTTAAAACACCAATACTTATATAACATACACATATAACTACACATACATACATACATACATACATACAAAACAATTATTTACACAACACACAACATTGATCTAACCTCACCTTATTTCTCCCTTTCAGAACAGCAGCACAGAGGGTGAAACAGACAACACCACACTACCACCACCACCACCACCCACCACACCTACCACAAACACCACACTTAACACCACAGACACCACCCTAACCTACACACCCATCACCCCCTACCTATGCCAAACAGACGCACACGGAACGGAAACATGCGTAGAAGTAAACATAACAGATATACCTATACCTACATATATTAACGGGATTTGCACGAATATTACCCAACAAATTGATTACATATTCACGCATAATTGGACTGAAGGAATACTTGGGGTTATAGCAAAGATTAGGTTAGGTTTCGGGTCAAGTTATAGTCGTTTTTATAAGCAGAGGTTTAATGTGAGGTTCCTTTGGGGGGGTGGAGGGGGTGAGGATGTGTTTGTAAGGAGTGGAAGGCCTGGCTATAGGATAGGAAAGCCGCTACTACTTGGAAGGATGACTGAGAATATGACTGAGGAAGGTAAGGGGTATTATTATTATTATTTTTATTATTATTATTGTTATTATTTATTTATTTATTTATTTATTTATTTTTTTATTTTTTTATATATATATATATATTTTATTTTTATTTTTTATTTTATTTTATTTATTGTTCCTCTCTTTGTTAATCTTTGTCTATTCATCGTATTTTTCTTGTTATTATGCATTATTATTTTATTCATTATTCTATTATATTATGTATATTTTTATCACATTCTGTTTGTTTATCATTATCATTATCATTATCATTATCATTATCATTATCATCTTTCATCATACATCTGTTATTATTCATCATTATCATTATTATCATATATTTCTATCATACATCATTATCATTACTTCTATTATTATCATTCTTTACCACCAATCTCTAATATTTCCCTAGGTCAGGTCAGGTCAGCCATTGCCCTTGACCCTGACCCTTACCAATGGCTGACCTTGCTATCCCCTGGGGCGGGAGGTCACTGTGGCACTCGAACTCAGGTCACATTTGGGGTCAACGTTAGGTCAAGGGGGTCAACGTTAGGTCAAGTTGTACCTTCACCGTGACCCAAGATGACCTGATAGACTGTGAGGCGGTGAAAGGTCGTATCTTGACCTTACTCCTCGGGCCACAGCTGCATGACCTTGAAGAGTTGAGAGTCGGGAGTTTTGGTGATTCTGCCGTGGTGAATGTGGCGGATTGGGTGCCGATATTGGTGCCGGAAGTGGCGAGGAGTGCCGGGCAAGGTGTGTGTGTGTTTTGTTGTTATTGTTATTGTTATTATTATTGCTTTTTCTACTTTCTGTCTATCTTCCTTCCTTTATTACAATCCCTCCTTCCTTCCTTCCTTCCCTCCTTCCTTCCTTCCTTCCTTCCTTCCCTCCTTCATTCATTCTATTCCTTTCTACTCTCCTTCCCTCCCTTCCTTCCTTTCTAATATCCCTTTCCTTCCTTCCTTCCCTATCCACACACACACACACACACACACACATACACACACATACACACATACACACACATACACACATACACACACATACACACACACACACACACACACACACACACACACACCCCTACCCCTAACCTAACCTCACCTCACCTCACCCACAGATACCAGCAAAGAGCAGTGTCAAAACCTGGTACTTTCCCTTCATCTCGACATTGCATACAGTCAACAAGGATCTTACACCAACCCGCAAGCAAAGGTCGTCGGTGTAGTACTACGGAAAGGTGCACCCCAAGGTCACTCAAATACATACGGTGCCTTTATATACCCAAGGGCAGCCAAGGCGAGTGTGGTTAATCTTGAACTTATTTCCTCAGTGAGTTTTATTGAGGTTACGGGAAGTGGTGTGCCGGGTTTTGCGAAGCCGCCAGCGATTGATGTTATGTTGCCGTATGATTTTTTCTATCCGTTTTTGAGGTCTGGTGCGTGTGTTTGTGGTGTGTGTGTGTGGTGGTGGTGGTGTGTGGGTGTGTGGGTGTTTGTGTGTGTTTTGTAGGGTGTGTTTGTGTGTGTGTTTGTATGTGTGTGTGTGTGTGTGTGTGTGTGTGTGTGTGTGTGTGTGTGTGTGTGTGTGTGTTATTCTACATCATAAATCATTGGCGTTAGTAGGCTTGCCTTTTGCTGATTTTCATTTTTTATAGTGACGCCTCAAATGTTTACGTTCTCTCTTGAATATGTAGAGAACGTGCGAGGCTAATCACTGCTACAGCCTCAGATGCATATAACATTGTAAGTCCCGTCTGAGGAGAATATAGTAGCAATTTGGAGTGTTTGGCCACTTGGCCGTGTGTGTGTGTGTGTGTGTGTGTGTGTGTGCGTGTGTGTATGTGTGAGTGTGTGCGTTGTCCTGTGCCGTCCAAATTAGTGCCTAAATATTAGTGTGTGTGTATGTGTGTATGTGTGTGTACTGTCATGTGCCGTCCATATTAGTGCCTAAACGTTGTATGTGTGTGTGTGTGTGTGTGTGTAGTAGTGGTAGTGGTAATAGTAATAATAGTGGTGGTGGTGGTGGTAATAGTAGTAATAATAGTGGTGGTGGTGGTGGTTGTAATAGTAGTAGTAATAGTATTGCCTAGTCGATTCACAGTCTGTTTTTATTGCACTACACAAACTAAAGGAATAAGTTGTTCCTTTAGCTAGTCATTTATTTATTTATTTAATTATTTATTTATTTATTTATATCACTGTTCAGTATTAAGTTTTCTTCCTTTTCATTCCTTTATTTATTTATTTTTACTCTCTCTCTCTCTCTCTCTCTCTCTCTCTCTCTCTCTCTCTCTCTCTCTCTCTCTCTCTCTCTCTCTCTCTCTCTCTCTCTCTCTCCATAGTATACATTCCTTATTAAAAGTCAATATTTTTCTATGTAATTCCATTTATTATTAAGAAAAGAAGATAAAAAATTTGTCATTATCTTCATCACTTCCTCCTCCTCCTCCTCCTCCTCCTCCTCCTCCTCCTCCTCCTCCTCCTCCTCTCCTCTCCCTCCACTCATTCTCTCCTCCACCATTATCTCTCTTCTCCACTCTGTCTCTCTTACTCTCCCTGATCCTCTGTCTCTTCTCTTCCTCCACTCCTCTTCTCTCCTCCTCCTCCTCCTCCTCCTCCTCCTCCTCCTCCTCCTCCTCCTCCTCCTCCTCCTCCTCCTTTCGCGTTCCTTCAATGATCTGGAAGAAGGAAAGATGGAGAGAAATTCTGATTAAAGTCTAGTCAATGATGTAATAATTTGTATTTTACCTCAACCCACCAAAAATAGTAGTAGTGGTAGTAGTGATAGTAGTGGTAGTAGTAGTAGTAGTAGTAGTAGTAGTAGTAGTAGTAGTAGTAGTAGTAGTGGTGGTGGTAGTGTCGGAGAGGGTGAAAGAGGTGGAAGTCCTGTCTGACATGGCCAGGACAGAACCACACGCAGCCTACTCAGCATTCACGCATGGCCTACAACACCGATGGAGCTTTGTCACGCGCACCATCCCAGGCATCAGCCCTCTCCTCAGACCGCTGGAAAACTCCATCAGAAACACCTTCCTACCAGCGCTGCTGAGATCCCGCACCCTGGGGGAGGACGAGAGGGCATTGCTGACACTTCCACCAAGACTGGGTGGGATGGGGATCACATCCCCTGAGACACTGGCCGACGAAGAGAATATAAACTCCCATCAACCTCACCAGATCCCTCACTGAAAAAATCGTTGCACAAGACGCACATGGTGAAACAGACCAGAAGGCGATCTTGGAGCTACGAAAAAACATCTCAAGAAACAGGCAAAGAGTACAAGATGAAATATTGGAACATCTAAATTACATCCTGCCAGCTGATACTGTGAGGAAAACTCACACTGCACAGGAAACGGGAGCTTCCAACTGGCTAACATGCCTGCCTATCAGACCAAAAGGCTTCAGCCTTAACAAACTAGAATTTGTAGATGCCATTGCTCTGAGGCATGGCTGGCCAGTGGAGGGAATTCCCAACACTTGTGCATGTGGATCCCCGAACGATGTCAACCACACCATGACCTGTAAAAAGGGGGATTCGTGTGCATCAGGCACGACGAGGTGAGGGATGTGACGGCCAGCATGCTCAGGGAGGTGTGCTGCGACGTCTCCACTGAACCAACTCTTCTTCCCCTGGACGGTGAACACATGCGGTACAGGACGGCCAACACCGCCAACGAGGCCCGGCTGGACATAAGTGCTCGTGGATTCTGGACCAGAGGAAAGAGAGCCTTCATGGACATCAGAATCTTCGATCCTATGGCCGCCTGCCACCGAGAGCTCTCCCTGGAAACCGACCACCAAAGGAATGAGCAGGAGAAAATCAGGGCATATGGGGAAAGGATTCTGCATGTTGATCAGGGCAGCTTCACGCCCTTGGTCTTGACCACGTCCGGCGGGATGGGCTCCAAGGCCAAATGCTTCTATTCAAGACTTGCAGATATAACTGCAGAAAAGAAGCACCAGCCAAGGAGTCACGTTGTCGCCTGGATGAGATGCCGTCCCTCTTTCTCCCTGCTCAGGTCTGCCCTCCTTTGTCTCAGGGGTGCTCGATACTCTGCCCCCACAGCCACCGATACAGCTGGCCTGGACTACCAGACCACTGTAGTGGAGAGTGGCATAATAGTGTAGACAGCATAGTTATATAGATATGTAAATAAGTATTGTATTTAATTAATAGTAGATAAGTAGTAGTAATATGGTTGGATGCCACAGTCAGTGGCAACCAGAGTTGGGGCTACTGACCTCCAATTCGTGGAGCCCTCGTCTATTTAATAAATAAACATGGGGTGGAGGTATCTGTAGTAGTAGTAGTAGTAAAAAAAAAAAAAGTAGTAGTAGTAGTAGTAGTAGTAGTAGTAGTAGTAGTAGTAGTAGTAGTAGTGGTAGTGGTAGTAGTAGTGGTAGTGGTAGTAGTAGTGGTAGTAGTAGTAGTAGTAGTGTTGGTAGTAGTAGTAGTAATAGTAGTAGTAGTAGTAGTAGTAGTAATAGTAGTGGTAGTAATAGTAGTGGTGGTAGTAGTTGTAGCAGTAGTAATAGTAGTAGTAGTCAGTGGCGTATGATGGTTTCTGTCACTGGGTGTGCTGAACAGTGATTCTGTCCATAACTAACATATACCTAATTACTGATGTGTGTGCGCGCCCGCGTGCGCGTGTGTGTGTGTGTGTGTGTGTGTGAAATTACAATTTTATAGTTATTCATAGTTAGTTGGAAAATAAAGTAAATTTTATGTGAAAACTTAGAATAATTAAATTTATTAATTTTGATTAGCTAAGCTTACCACCTAAATTACACAGTTGAGTGGTTGACATAACTGATTACTTATAATTCAATTCTATTCTTCGTGTTTTTGATATAAACCTGTTCATGACTTCATCATAGAAAGAGCCTCTCTGTTTAACTTTAGTCAGCAAGATCTTTTTAATGGAGAGCAAACTGAGGCCACTCAGCCTCAAATGGCTTCCCTCAACACATTTCCCTGGTGGTGTAATAATGTGGCACCTGGCACCTCACAGCAGTCCTCAAGGTCACTGTCACAGCTCACGGAGACTCTACCATGGCCACAGTCATAGGTTACCACAACATGTGTCCACCCCCTGTAACACTGTCTTATCAGCCACTATTACACCACAGTTATATGAATCACTTTAATACCGGTCATATAACCACAAATACCGTCTATACCAGCGTAGCCGCTTTTCAAGGGAAAGATATTTTTAAGAATACTAGTGTAGCAGCAGGAGGCTGCCTCTCTCGTATCCCTCCGCCGGCAGATGGGAGTGAATGTCACATTGAATGTCACATTCACTCCCATCTCCGCTCTTTACTCATCGCCATGGTCACGCCATCATTAAGATGCAAACACACCGCAACACAATAATAATTACAATATACTCAAAATTCACAACTAGTTATTTATCTAGTCAAGGGAAATGCACGTGCTCCCCCGACACAAGCGTCAATGAAACTGAGTTAGTATAACTTGGGTTACTTGGCAACTCAACTTACTTCTGTTGTTTCATCGGTAAGAGAATCCATGACTTAGGTTGCACTCAATCCTTATTTCTGATTGAGTGACTTAATAACATTTGGTTTCATAGTAAATACTATATTATAATTCCTGCAAATCTTAATTATGCTCATATAATGAATGGCAAAGACACTTTATACCTTCTAACCAATATAAAATATCAACAACAAAAACGAACGCAAGTAGTGTGCATTTGTAGAGCCGCACACCCAGCTCCATATATTCAACAGTCTGCCCTCCCACTCCACCATACGCACTATGCTACATAATGATACAATTGATTATTGGGTGTGCAGTGCTTCTACAGAACACCTATAATACAAAATATTATAACAGCTAAAAACAATAAGAAAAGTATCGTTTCCCCCTTACTGCTGAATTTATTTATAACTATCATGAATTTCTCTCTCTGACTGAGGGTGTGCGGCGCACACCTAGCACATCCTGAATATACGCCCCTGGTAGTAGTTGTAGTAGTAGGAGGAGGAGGAGGTGAAGAAAAAGATGCAAGATATGAAGGAGGAGAAGGAGGAAGAGAAAAACCAGAAGGGAGAGGAGGAGGAAGTAGAGAAGGAGGAAGACCAAAAGAAAGAGGAGAAGGAAGACCAGAAGGAGGAGGAGGAAGACCAGAAGAAAGAGGAGGAGGAAGAAGAGAAGGAAGAAGAGAAGGAAGGGGAGAAGGAAGACCAGAAGGAGGAAGAGGACGACCAGAAGAAAGAGGAGGAGGAGGAGGAAGACCAGAAGGAAGAAGAAGAGGAAGAGGAGGAAGAAGAAGAGGCAGGTAAATGGTCAATAATGATACACAAAGTTAGTAGATAAAGTTTATATTTCATTCATAAACACACGCACACAAAGGTATTGGAATACATTATCTACACACACGGAAGGAACTCAATTCTATGTTTCACTTTCTCGCGTTTATTTTTTTCCTTCGATATTTTATTTATTTATTTTTTTTTTTTTCTCAATGATTTTTTTCCACTTAAAATTTTCTTCTTTCCTCGTTTTTTATATATGCTTTCACATTCTTTCTTTTTTTTCTCTTTTCCACATCACATCTTTACATTTCTCAAAAATCAAAATCATTTCATCTTAAACATTTTCCTCCTCTCCTTCCTCCTTTCCAGTCCTCTGTTTTATCAATTATCTTTCATATTCCTTCATTTATCATCTTTACTTGTGTTTGAGGTTCTTTCCGAGAGCCTTGAGATTCGCCGGGCCGCCCCAGAGAGGAGAAAATATACACCGTTCTTCATAAAGGCTTTGAGGTAGTGTTAGATCCCTAGCAGCGGTAGTAATCCTTTTCATAGCTTGTACAACCTCAGGATCATGTGATATCCTTAACCCAAGCCAATCCTTCACCTCCTGCTCCCTATGCCCCACACTAACAATACCCTCCGCTAAACCTAACCTAACCGCCTCGTTCCCATCTACCTTCCTACATGTGGTGAGTAAATCGAGGGCTGGTGATTGGCCCACAAGCCTAGTTAACCTGCTCCCGCCCCCCCAGCCAGTCACAACACCCATGCGCGCTTGTACAAACCGAACAGTCGCAGTTTCGGTAAAAAGTCTGAAATCGGTTGCTGTGGTAAGTTCAGCTCCGCCGCCCAATGCAGTCCCATGTACCAGGGTGAGAGTTAGCAGTGGTAGGGTGTAGAGGCGGGTTAGGGTGTCGTGCATGAAGGTAGACATGAGTAGACCATCCTTAGGGTTGCTGATGGCTCGTACGGTTGTTAGATCACCGCCAGAACAGAAGGATTCCCCCTCAGCCTGTAGGATGACTGCTTTACCCTCTGTCCAGGATGTGAGGATGTGTGTGATGTCTGATAACTGGACCATCATGCGGCCTGGGAGAGAGAGAGAGAGAGAGAGAGAGAATTCCTTATTATTCAGTATTATAGAAAGAGATATGTTAGGAATGCATAATTATTTTTTTTTATTCTAGAGTTTAGAGGAATGTAATAATTATTTTAACCCTAGAGATGAGGACAGTATAATTGTTTTCTTAGGAGATGTATGTAGTAATTAGGAGACTGTATGTGGCTGTTAGGACACTGTGTGTCTGTTAGGAGACTGTATGTGGCTGTTAGGAGACTGTATGTGGCTGTTGGGAGACTGTATGTGGCTATTAGGATACTGTATGTGGCTGTTAGGATACTGTATGTGGCTGTTAGGAGACTGTATGTGGCTGTTAGGAGACTGTATGTGGCTGTTGGGAGACTGTATGTGGCTGTTAGGATACTGTATGTGGCTGTTAGGAGACTGTATGTGCCTGTTAGGAGACTATGTGGCTGTTAGGAGACTATGTGGCTGTTAGGAGACTGTATGTGGCTGTTAGGAGACTGTATGTGCCTGTTAGGAGTATGTGGCTATTTGGAGACTGTATGTGGCTGTTTGGAGACTGTATGTGGCTGTTTGGAGACTATATGTGGCTGTTTGGAGACTGTATGTGGCTGTTAGGAGACTATGTGGCTGTTAGGAGACTGTATGTGGCTGTTAGGAGACTGTATGTGGCTGTTAGGAGACTGTATGTGGCTGTTAGGAGACTGTATGTGCCTGTTAGGAGACTGTATGTGGCTATTTGGAGACTATATGTGGCTGTTTGGAGACTGTATGTGGCTGTTTGGAGACTGTATGTGGCTGTTTGGAGACTGTATGTGGCTGTTTGGAGACTGTATGTGGCTGTTAGGAGACTATGTGGCTGTTAGGAGACTGTATGTGGCTGTTAGGAGACTGTATGTGCCTGTTAGGAGACTGTATGTGGCTGTTAGGAGACTGTATGTGGCTGTTAGGAGACTGTATGTGGCTGTTAGGAGACTGTATGTGCCTGTTAGGAGACTGTATGTGGCTATTTGGAGACTGTATGTGGCTGTTTGGAGACTATGTGGCTGTTAGGAGACTGTATGTGGCTGTTAGGAGACTGTATGTGGCTGTTAGGAGACTGTATGTGGCTGTTTGGAGACTGTATGTGGCTGTTAGGAGACTGTATGTGGCTGTTAGGAGACCGTATGTGGTTGTTAGGAGACCGTATGTGGCTGTTAGGAGACCGTATGTGGCTGTTAGGAGACTGTATGTGGCTGTTAGGAGACTAGGTGGCTGTTAGGAGATCGTATGTGGCTGTTAGGAGACTGTATGTGGCTGTTAGGAGACCGTATGTGGCTGTTAGGAGACTATGTGGCTGTTAGGAGACTATGTGGCTGTTAGGAGACTGTATGTGGCTGTTAGGAGACTATATTGTCAGTTAATAGGCATAGTAATTAGGAGACGATAGTTAGGAGAACATTTGAAGAGACTGTTCATAGCTAGGTTGAAGAAAAATATATATAACAAATGACAAAAAAAAAAAAAAACCTAAGTAAAAAAAAAAATATATATAACCATTATTTCCTGACCTGATAAAGCATTTTTCCTCTTCGCATTCCTTAGGGTGACTGTAGCGACCCCAGAAGTGACGTCCTTATCTAGGGTGACATCACCTTCCCCAAGTGATTCCAGCTTCACCCTAGCTTGGCTAACTAAGGACGCGCACCACCACCTCGCACCTCCACCCACGCCCTGCCACGCCCGCCCACGTCCCACCAACACGCCCACACCCTGCATGGTACTAGGTAAGGCTTCTAATGTTTGTTGATAGTGAGGTGAACGAAGCCGGTTATCTACACTCTAAATTGGTACTTGTTTTAGGGTTTCAATTAATTATTTAAAGGGGTTTGATACATTATATTTTGTTCTATATGTATTTAGAGAAAGATAATTGTTAGTGGGTTGATATTAAAGGAGTTTTGGTGTAATTTCAAGTTCTTGCGGAAAATATGCGGTATTTGGGCGGCGGCGGCAGCTGGCTCACAACACCTTATCTACACTCTAAACTGGTGCTTGTTTTAGGCTTTCCAGTCATCATTTAAATGTGTTTGATACATTATTCTTCGTTCTGGATGTACTAAAGAAAATGTAATTGTCTATGAATTAATATTAAATGAGTTTTGGTATAATTTCAAGTTTTAGCGGGAAAGTTGCGGTATTTGGGCGGCGGTGGCAGCTGGCTCACAACACCTTTATTTTGACTTTCACTTTGGAGACTTTCACTTCAATTCTATGCAAGTTTAAGTGATTTTTTATTATAGAAAATATAATATATCTAATAATCCATCCATTTTATCCGCCAAGAAGGAGAAATGTCAAAAAATTCGTCTGCTACTGACAATTAAGTATAAGAAGGAAACCATAATCTCACCTTAGACAAAAGAGCATCAATTTATATCATCTCTATATCAAATAAAAACACATTAAATAAGAAATACTAGTAGGCAAAAAAGAAGATTAAAGATAAGTTAAGTTATAATACAAACCCAATAATCTCAATAATAACTGGAAACTAATAATAATAATACTGGAATCTCTACAAAATTGATCGAATCGTATTTAGATGAAGTGATTCTTTCTCTTATTGAAGTGAATGTAAATAATGTTGAAGAAGAAGAAGAGGAAGAAGACAAGAGAGAGAGAGAGAGTGGCAGTGTTGTTGTTGTAGTTGTTGTTGTTGTTGTGTTGTAGTTGTGTTGCGCGTCCTTACAACACTACGATGATGTGTGTTTAGTACTGCAAGGCAAGGTAGGTACACACACACACAAAGATTATCTCTCTCTCTCTCTCTCTCTCTCTCTCTCTCTCTCTCTCTCTCTCTCTCTCTCTCTCTCTCTCTCTCTCTCTCTCTCTCTCTCTCTGTATTTTTTGTTATTCTTTACTTTTGTTTTATTT
>JAXIVD010000982.1:72500-107382 GCA_036785275.1 Cancer borealis | reverse complement strand
GTAATGGTGCTTGAGTATGGAAAAATAAAATTGTATTATCTCGCTGGCTGGTAGGATGTAGGTGAGAGATGATATACAGAAAGAGAAAGACTGCGTAAGCTTCCAACCCTGTCTGTTTTGGCGAGGCGGCTGATGTTTTGTGAGGGAAGCTTGTCAAGCGTAAATTGGAGAGTTGCAAAGTTTTCTGGAATTATACGTGACAGGGATGGACTGTACATCTGTTAGGAAAAAGAACTGCCCATGAGTTGGTTTAATATAACGAATGAAATCAATAAAAAAAAATATGACGACTGGATACGACGGATGTTTTTTTTATATACCTTGGCACGGCTTCAACCTGTCACTCGCCACGTCTCCAATTCGATTGTCGGTCGTACAAAAGCGCGAACACCTTCCTTTGGTTGTAAAACATTGTGGCGGCGTGCCTGAAGGATGCCTGCTTAGCTGTGTTTTTAATACACTCATGTGACACGGAAATGGTAGGTGAGGAGGGGGACGAGGCGTGAGTATGTTGGTAGTTTGTTTCCTCTGACGTCACCGACCAAATGACCCCAAACGGCCCTTTGTCAGTAGTTTTGGTACAGACCACTAATTACCGGCTGAACGTAACATTTTGAAATTTCTGAGAAACCATACGAAATCCTCCGCGACTACAAATGACTGCCCGATAAAGTAAAGGTTCCAGACGCAGAGGGATGAAGAACGGGTTGGTTGGTCGACTGAAATGTTTTTAACCACTTTTTCAGGAAGAAAATTATTACTTCTCGTGGCGTAATTTTAGCGGCAAAAAGCCAGTTTTAGTTTTGGTGCTTGTTCATAATGTTTTATAGTTGTTGTAGCCGTAGTTGCCGTTGTCGTTGCTGTTCTTTTTTTTTTTTTTTTCTTGACTCTTCCTTTGCACTTTTTCTTCACCTCCATTTCCACCTCTTTGCTCTTCTTTCTCATCTTCATCATCATCTCCATGAACAGCCAACAGTCCTTGGTAACACAGGACGCCACCACATAATACTTCACCCGAGCCTTGACCCTTGATGGAATACGTGGGATCCAATAAGTCATGTCCTTCATCATCATTCTGAAGCCCACCATGAACCACCTCAAACATCCACCAGCGGCTCCACACAATATTACTACTGTAGTTGCGTATGTATTGGGTCTATATGTCTATTATATGAGAGCCTCCATCAGAAAAGCTCAGCCTACATATCGGGTTTTATATATATGGTTTTATATATATTGTTTGTACAAAATGAGGGGTAGTGGAGTTGTATCTAGGTATACATGATTTTTTAGTATATATATATATATATATATATATATATATATATATATATATATATATATATATATATATATGTGTGTGTGTGTGTGTGTAGTCTATGTATGTATATATATATATATATATATATATATATATATATATATATATATATATATATATATATATATATATATATATATATAAATAAATAAATAAATATATATATATATATATATATATATATATATATATATATATATATATATATATATATATATATATATATATATATACGTATTTATATATATATATATATATATATATATATATATATATATATATATATATATATATATATATATATATATGCGTATATATATATATATATATATATATATATATATATATATATATATATATATATATATATATATTGTAGCTAGTTCTAACGTTTACATCATTGCAGTCAGATTAATTTGCTTTTTTATCAATCTTTCAATGTTGTTGTTTAATATTTATATTATTAGTTATTATTATCATTATATTTGTTGTAATTGTTATTATTTTTTAGCCCTGTGGTGGGAGCTGCAAGATTACTACTACCGTAATTCTTGCAGTTTGTAAAAGGCGGCTAAAATGAAGGAGAGAGGAGTCTGGTAAGCTCTTTGCCCACTAAACTGTCCTACGAAAAGACAATGCACAGAAGGGGAGGGGAGAGCAATGCCTCCATGATTCCTGGCATGCCTTGTCTTGGAAAATGTCAGGCTTTAAATGTGCAAGAATTGAGTGTATGAACAGAAGCAAGTGGAAACATTCTAAGGTTAACCCAGTAAAAAGGTTCTAGGGAACAAATGTCAGTAAATTAATAGTAGATAGCTCAATAGAAAGATAAATGGACAAATAAATAGAAAAAAACATACAATTCTATATATTACATTGGGGAATCACAATCATAAGTGACCTGATTATGTATATTTGATCTGGTACAAATAAACAAATTCATAACAAAATTTGTTTCCATCACGTCTTCTGTATGGACGGGTGTGCGTGTGTTTCTGCTTGAATTTGCTACACACTTGTGATAACTTGCATTTCTATTTTTCTTAATCAAAATATTTGATTTGCATTTTCTAGTGAAAATTCAAGTGCATATGTGTAGGTACATTTACACACTGTAACTGTAACTTGGCAAGGTAATGCATACATGAAGCCAAGCTTAAGCTGCACATTGTATGTATGATAAAAACACCAAAATGTCCTTCCAGACAAAGAATTTGAAATAGGAAATAGCCATGTTATCCAGTATTTAGCATTTAGCAAGTACTTCCTTAACAAAATAATTGTCAACAAAATCTTGACAATTCCACTCCAATCCATTCATTATCAGTCAACAATTTACGCAATGCTTCCCAACATACAGAACAAAAGTTTCTGCAGTACACTGGTAACCTTGGACATTAATGTTGTGGTCACAAATATATTCTATCAGTCTTGCAATCATTAAGCATATTGATTCTACTAACATAATACAATCAACTAAACTACACTACTAATTCAAATAATATTAAAATAACTGAAAAGGAAATACTACTCCACTAACTACTTAGAACTAAGGTAACAATTTACTATCAAAATATTCCAGTCTATTCCTTGTAATTACCTCATGGGGGCAGCCATGGCAAGAATCTCAACATACTTCATCCTTGCACACTTCAATCATCTCCCTCTCTCCCCCACCTTGTCTCTCTAATACATTACCACGCAATCCGATCAATTTCGCTCAATTTTACATGTATTCATCTCATACTCATATCATTTACTCTTCTGTATGTTCTCATAATTTTCTCATACACTCTCAAGGTACGATACCTGACTGCCTTTGCCACCTTATTAGACATGCTAAGCCATGGCAGTAATTTCTCCATCACTGCATATGAACCGAACCACACTGTTAAGAATTCTCCTACTCTTCCATAAATTGCCTATATGCATACCTATCTATTTACTGTAATACCTGGTCCTTAGTGCCCCCTAAAGGTGGCAACAATAGTATTCTGATCTTACTACTGTTAACATACTTCATTTTTGCATATCACAGTCCTCTCCTCCCTCTCTAAGTCTTATATTACCTTATCCTCCCTTTATAAAGGACTATATTCAAACACCTCACAGCCTCGAAGTTACTCATATACCTTCTTCTCAACCTCACAAATGCACTAGAGGAATTCGATAATCAACATTCCATAATTGTATTTTTTACTCACTTAATTATTTTCATGAATCATATGCTTGAATCCTCGATCTCAAATTTATCAATTATGCTATCTTGTCTTAGCTTCATACCTACCATTCTTTATTTCATCAAATGCCCAAATATTTCTACCATATCTACTCCAAGTAAACCAAATTTGTAACTAAAAACTTTCATCCATACCTTGTGGAATATTGTACTATTACATTTCTAGTCAAATGAGAATTTCAGCAAATATCGGAGTCTTGCTTGGCCCTCCTTGTAGACAACATATTCACTATGGCCAAAGTCACCCTTCCTCCACTGCTCCTGACATACAGAAGTTCCAACAGGGACAACGACTTCTTTGCCATCTAGATCAATTTTCTTATCCTGTCGGGGATCTGCATGACAAAAGGACAAAATTTCATAAGACTACGGAAGTTACCAAACAGACACACCTGCAGTCCTGGTCCTTCTGGCATTCTATGCTGCCTCTTTTACTTATGTCTATTACTATCAAATCCTTCTTCTTTACCAGAAGTGTGCTTGTATTTAGTCTATTAAAAAGAAGGATGATTTCTTTATTCCTTTTCCAAATTTGATACTTTTTTCAAGTTTTTAAAACAACTCAGCATCCATGACTGCTGACATGAATGCTGTAAAAGGTTATCAGCTAGTGGTTTCATATTGTACCTAACTTGTCCATACTCTCCTAAGGTTAATCATAATTCTTACAGCTGCTTAGGTATATGAAAAATTACACAGACACACACTTAGTTTTCAAACTATTCCATTGATTTTCTTCTCTCTGTTTTGATATCCAGCTACTCTCTGGTCACTACGTATACTGTTGCTACAATTCACCTATTAGCTTTCTATCTATACATCTGACGCCTTAATTCCCCTCAGAGATTTCCCTCAAGGGGGTGTCCACGGCAAGAGTGTCCATCTTTCTCTGTTACGGCTTTCCCTCACTACATGAAGGTCATACCTGTCATCTTTCTCCCTAAAATACTCATTCACTCTGTCCTTCTAATTTACTGGTGGCCTCTCTCTTACATTCAAGCCTTCAATATCACTCAGGTCACCTTGTTAATGCTTGCCAAAATCTGTTTGCTGTGATATTTCATATCATTCTATGGTCTTAACACTTTTATATACCATCCATTGGTTCCCTGAACTACCCGCTATTGCATCACCAATCATTAATAGATTAATAGCTGCTTGGGCCTCCTTGGCTCGTAAGCAAATAGCCTTCTGGCAATGAATTTCAGTTCATTCATAATACAGTGACATCTTACTACTGTATACTCAATCTCAGAGCTTGGTGTGAAGCATCATATAGAAAACAAGAGGCATTTTGTTTTGTAACAAGAATGAGTTTCAACATGTATAGGTAGTGAAGTAGTAGAAATTGGTACATTTCATTTCATCAACTTATTGATTTCTTTCCAAAAACCTGTGTGAACTCCCCATCCAGTTAAGTGTGGAAAGTGTGGGTTGTTATCATCCCACAACAAATGGATATCAACTTGCCAACATTGACATATAGAGTCTGACTTACATCAACAGCTGGGCTCTATATGATCATAATCATCCCATTACACTCTTTCAACTTCCCTCTCTGAAGTAATTAGTAGCTGCCTTGTTGGTATTGCTTACTTCCTATTCTACTTGGCATTCTATATTTGCAAATAAAAAATATATGAAGCAGCAATAATTACCTGGTTCATAATATCCTTTGGCCACGACACTGTCAAAGCCCGCAGGAGCTTGGGTGAGGCTTCTATCATACCACCTGACAGTATGTTCCTTTCCTAGTGCCACCTCCACCAAGAACATGAATCCAACATTGCGTTCACCTTCAAACTTGCCCTCATGGGGATGGACTGAAACAAATCAGATGTCATTGGTAACTAAAGGAAAAAGAAAAAGAAAAAAATAAATATTAATAGATATATGAATAAATAAATAAATATATACTGTGTATATATATATATATATATATATATATATATATATATATATATATATATATATATATATATATATATATACATACATATATATATATATATATATATATATATATATATATATATATATATATATACATATATATATACATATATTATATATATATATATATATATATATATATATATATATATACATATACATATATATATATATATATATATATATATATATATATATATATATATATATATATATATATATATATATAAATATATATATATATATATATATATATATATATATATGTATATATATATATATATATATATATATATATATATATATATATATATATATATATATATATATATATATATATACATATATATAAATATATAAATATATAAATATATATAAATATATATGTATATATAAATATATATATATATATATATATATATATATATATATATATATATATATATATATATATATATATATATATGAATATATATATATATATATATATATATATATATATATATATATATATATGAATATATATATATATATAAATATATATATATATATATATATATTATATATATATATATATATATATATATATTTATATATATATATATATATATATATATATATATATATATATATATATATATATATATATATATATATATATATATATACATATATATATATATATACATATATATATATATATATATATATATATATATATATATATATTTACCTGTGGCGCTGGTAGGCTTCATAGAGGCCCTAGATGGTTGGCCTCCGCCCGTTAGTAGCGCAGGTTAGATTTTTTACGTGATGCCTCGTTTCTTATTAAGAGGCTCATGCTGCCAGCGTAAGCTCCTCGCGCATATAGCATTGCAGTCCTGTCGAGGATTGTGTTGGCAGCATGTGGGTGATCTTAGGCCACTCGGCAGTAGTACCAAAGAAAAGTGGCCAGCATGTGCTGGGGCTCGAGCACGGGACCCTGAGCTAGTATGCCCGACTGCTAGCCACTTGGCCATATATATATATATATATATATATATATATATATATATATATATATATATATATATATATATATATATATATATATATATATATATATATATATATATATAAATTTGGATCTAACGAATTCGTATCTAACGACCGTTTTGAAGCTCTAGCCCCCCCCTCCAATCTAACCATCCAAAATTCAGATCTAACGGCAATTATTCCGGGCACCTGGGATTGAATTTCAAACTTCCCGTGATCACTGATTTTTTACCAGATCCCAGTGTCCGTCCCTCTCTCTTCAGTACCCTCGCTCCCTCCTCATCACTTTTAGTGAGAAAGATAGATATTAGTATCTATAAACATTTCCCTTCCTTCCTATATATATCAAAAGAAAGAAAAAAAATATGTTTATATAGTATTTAATATTATAGTAATAATAATATTGAGTCTATATTCGTGTTCTTTATCCTGGAAAACCTATTTATATAAATTTTCATGAGATTCTGAGGTGTCAAAATTTTCATGAAATTTCCAAGGCATAGATTTTTTTTTAACAAATCACGTTTTGTTAAATAACTCAAACACTATGAGGTTTACGTAAAAGACTTATAGAATATTTAATAAAGAGCATGATACACCCGTTCTTTTGAGCTATAGTAGAATGAAATTGGTATATTAGTAACTGAGAAAATAATATATTAGTTTTTGTGACTATTTCAACAAAACTTAAATTTCCTACTAAACTATACGGTATATTTTAAATCTGATTTCACCATTAGATAGACAACATGAAACTTAATATATTAACTTATATACATTATTGATGTCCGAGTAAAAAGGCAAAAACACATTCAACCAAATATACGCAGACAAATTTTGACCAACAAAATAAAAAATCTACAATTGTTACAGAAATCTGAAAAATAACATAAATAACACACTCACCACACACACACATCCAAACACATACTTAAACATACTCAAACACCCACGTTCTATCCCCAAACACACACCCAAACATACCAAAAAACACATTTTCTACCCCAAACACACTTAAACACCCCAAAAATTGGCCAGGACAATGTTCAGCCAATGATTGAAGCAATGAATCATCTTTGCAAGTGGATATTTTTGCACTACCACGGCTGCACACGCACGGAACTTGCCCATCATGGCACTGGCCCCGTCAAAGCAGAGGCCACGGCAGTTGCTCAATACTCAAGATGAGGGTGAACATATGCATTATATCATTTCTTAATAACAGTTTTAGTCCTACATTTAACATTACTTCTGATAATACCAAGCATTCTACTTGCCTGATTATATTATGTCAAACATTGTTTACCTACTTTAAGATCACTGGAAACTATTATTTTTAGATCTCTTTCACTGGTAGTGTTGCTCAAAGGTAAACTATCAATAAGATAATCCTCTAATGTTATTGCTACCTAAATGCATAAAATTACACTTGCTATTGTTAAACTTCATACCCCACCTAATTTGGGGGGAGCTTCAGCTCCCTCAGGCCTAACCCCCGGATTTGCCGCTGATATATATATATATATATATATATATATATATATATATATATATATATATATATATATATATATATATATATATAATATATATATATATATATATATATATATATATATATATATATATATATATATATATATATATATATATATATATATATATATATATATATATATATATATATATATATATATATATATATAATATATATATATATATATATATATATATATATATATATATATATATATATATATATATATATATATATATATATATGTATATATATATATATATATATATATATATATATATATATATATATATATATATATATATATATATATATATATATATATACCAAAGCCTTGTGAAATGCAAACTAAACCCAGTGTAAAAACCCAAATTCAGAATAAACATCTAAATGGAGAAAATTAGGATGCATTCTGGAGGACTTCCTAATCTTTTTTTTATCTAAAGTTCATTCATATTTTCACATCAATACGACACAAAAAGAGTATAATATGGCAACATTCACAACAAATTTCATCACTTTATGATGATAAAAAGGAAAAAAATTACATTTGTGTGTTGCCCAATATCTTTAAAAATATAGTAATTTATTTAAATTGCTATGAGAGGGCTGTGGCCGGAGGCCAAGGTGCATCACTCCCTACTAGTCAGGCAATGATAGTCACTATGGGTCAAATGAAGTTATATCTATGTTGATTGTCCAGTCACCACACTTATAACGAGATAAAAGTGTAAAACGATTATGGGTGGTGTGTAAGGGAGGAATGGTGGGTGGTGGTAAGGTGTATGAATAATAATAAATTAAAAGGGAGGAAATAATGAAATTAATTTGATGTTTGAAGAATAAAAAGTCAGCAGAAGTGGATGGGATGGGATGCCCTCCCCTTTTTAAATAGGGATAAGGGCCAAGTATACAAATTATAATGACCTTGGCAACCTGAAATCATGATCATGTAGTAATAGTTATACACTAGTGGTCTGTAACAATTTTGTGTAGGAAAACTAAATTTTTTTTCATATACTCTTCTTAAAATTTTCAAATTCTGACTTTTCAGGGCTTACATATGCTAAAACGGTAAGATGTCAAAACTATGCCTATGACTATGAAAATAAAATACAGTGGTTGATTATACAGGAGTGGAAATATGTATATTATCTTAAATGAAAGTTGAATACAAATCAATTTCAAATGACATTGCATTTACTACAATAAATGAGTCGTTAAATAAAGTCGATGAAACTATAAATGGCTTTGCATTAACTTACCTAACCAACAACTCTTTTCATATTCAGACGCAAAGTAAGTGCCTCTGCCAACCCTTCCTTCCGAGTGAGGGATGATCCTGAGGCCGCCCTTGAGGATAGCTGCTGTCGCTGCTATGTTAGTTCCATACCACAGTAACCTCCGATGTTTTAGGTCATCATGTTTCTGAAATCTTTGGCAAAACTCTTTCAACCTCTGCTCTGAATCAGTCATCAGTGCAGTATATTTTCGCATTTACCTCCCTTACAACACCATCCATATAAATATTAAACAACCAAGGCGAATTTACACATCCTTGATGTAGCCCCAATCAAAGTTACAATAACTAAAACAACTGTTTTCATCAGACAAAGTGGTTCTGTTCTAGACTTACCTGTCACATTCACCTTTACGATCAATTTTCCAAATATCCAAGATTATCCCTTTTCGAACCTCCTTCCCCTTGCGGGCTTTACAATAATCATCAAGTAACTGAAAAAATAAAGCTATTTAATTTTTAAAGTTTAAGTCCCATCAATATTAATTTCATATTGACAAAATCCCTTACATAGTACACATTACTTTACCCTTCCCCTCTACACCTTCTCTTTTCATAGGAGAGTATACAGAGGTGCTTCCCAGACCCTTCGCTCCGTTCCTTTTGTCACTTTTTACGAACTGCAAGGATTACGGTAGTAGGATTCTTTAAGCCCTTACCATAAGGATGTTTTAGATTATAAAAGTATATGGTTTAACATGTGCAAGCCAGGTAGGTGGTTACGATCTGTTTCCTTTCTTTGTATTTTTCCCTTTTACAGGCATTTTGTTTTCAATTATAATTTCATTATGAGAAAGTGTTAACATGATAATCTAAAGTGTCACACAATAATCTATGGTCCTGAAAGCTTGTCTCAGGTCCTAGACAAACATTGCATAATGATAAAACAAAATTTACCTTGAATTCTGAAGTATTTTTGTCAAGACGTTCAAATGTACAGTCAAGCATCTGGAATTTTTCAAGTAGAGGATGGATACTTTTATCTGCCTGAAAAAAAGTTAAATGAAAATGAACAGATTATATTTCATACAATATACAATTCAAATTAACAAACCAATATTGAGACAACATATGACAAACCTTTTCTTTCTGAAGAGACTGTGTCAACTCAATATCATTGAGAATCAACATATCTTCCCTCTTCTCCTGAACAGCAGATATACTCCTGAATGCTGTAGGCCGTCTTCGACCAAATTTGCGGGGACAGTGTGTGTAAAATTTTGATGACAAATCCATGTGTACTTCACGTGGCTGGAAAATATGGTCCTTGTAACTAAAGAGCAGGTTTGATCAATTCAAATACTTGTGGCCATCAATTTAAGGCTCAATCAATAATAAAGCTTTGGGATTACCTCCTCTTTTTTTATTGCTGCTTCAATATCCAGCAATGCTTAAAATCCTTTAGCTATATGTACTTTACTCAACTTCCTCAATGGCATCCTCTTAATGTCTGTTGGATACAATAATCAGAATATTATAATTGTAAGATTAAACGAGTACTTACCAAGTATGAAGTTTGATCGTAATTTCACAAACATTTAACGACGTCACAGTGGTGTACAATGAGAGAGACACTCTCCTACCATACCACCATCAGTCCGTTTAGAGAGTAGGTTTTAGGAAGCAGCCACCAACTACCGCTGAGAGCCCATGCCCCAAAGTGAGCTCCGTGAATAGATAGGGCAGGGAGGGAGGGTATTGTGCACCACTGTGACGTCGTTAAATGTTCGTGAAATTACGATCAAACTTCATACTTGGTAAGTACTCGTTTAATCTTACAATTTCACGTCACAATATTTAACTGACGTCACAGCGGTACCCAATGAGAGCTTTAGAGAGATTCCTAAAACCTACCAAATCACACAAAATTCAGAAAAAGGGTCAGTATGGAGCCGTGAAAAAGAAAATCCATAGGAACAAAGTAAACCACAACACTGTAATTCAGAAGATAGAAAACATTAACAATTATCAAAAAAAAATAGTGAAACACAGTCTCACAGGAACATGGAAAGAAAAATCACCCATCACCCATAACAAAAATAGGGTCAAAGAACCCTCACATTAAACCCTGAGCAGAGGAAAAGGCCAAACATTATATGACAAAATTGCCCTCGCAAACTGTCCATGCTGAGCGATGGGCTTCCGGTAGTGTTGCGTAAAGGTTGACTCCCTGGCCCAACCAATGGTGGAGACACTCGTGGATAACGGCAATGCCAGCAACCCCCATCACATCTCTCACCCAACGACGCAAAGTATCACGAGAGGCCAACCGTACTGGAGGTCGTGTCGTCAAGAAAAACCCTGTAAGTGCTCCTCGGAAGGTCGTTGTCCTATCAAGATAATGCTCAAAGGTGTGCACAATGCATAAGCAGTTCTCATGCAGGTAAGCCTCAAAGACCACCCTTGACAGAAGGACCCCAGGACGGGAAGTTTTCACCAGATCGCCAATCCCAAAAACAACCTGAGTCTCAGAGACAAACAAATTTCTTGTGTCCAGCAAATGCAAGGTCTGACCACGTTAGCCAGACAACAAGAACATAAGAACGACCAATTTTATGGATAACTGAGGAAAGGACAAATCCTCCGTGGGACCCAGACTGCAGAACTAGCTGAGGATCCCAAGTCATGAAACGGGAAACTAAAGGATGTTGTCCCGCAGGATGTCCATCAAAAGTAGCAACTGCAGAGATGCCAGACCGGATAGTGTTCATAGAGCTGTACCCACGGCCTGTCCCCCTTTTAAATTCTGACAAAAGATAGTCCAGAAGGACATACACAGGTGGTAGAAACGGATCCACTTCCCTGCCGAGGCAAAATGACAACCAATTGTTGATACGCGGCCCATATTGAGCCTTAGTGCTAGATCTCCAGGACCGAAGGATAAACTGGGCAACCTCTGTCGAAAGGCCTCGATGTGTGAACGCTGCCCGGAGACCACCATCGCTGTCAAGACCAACCCCCGAGAATCATCAGCGCCATCGCCCCGTAGTCCTGCAGTTTCTGGAGAACCCTGGATATCACACTGAAAAGTGGAAAGTATATAAACTCTTCCCACCGCAATCCAAGATAAAGGCATTAATGCACATAGCAGATGGGTCTGGCCTCCAAGAAACATAGTCAGGTAACTGAGCATTTATCTGTGTAGCAAAAAGATTGATATCAGGAGTATAAAAACGCTGACAAACCATTCTGAAAATACACGGCTGTAACATCCTCTCACCATCCATCCTACTGACTCTAGACTCTGTGTCTGCTGTCACATTGTATAAACCCTGTATATGCTGTGCCAACAAAATAATATCCCTAGAAGCAGCCCACTCAAAAACCGTTCTGTAAAAGCATAAAGTGTAGGTCGTGTGCTACCACAACGATCAATCCATGCAACCGCAGTGGTGTTGTCAAAGCGAAGCCTAATATGAGCCATTCTTATCCCGACAAAGTGACTGCAAGCTCAACAGAATGGCCCTTAACTCCAAAGAGTTTAAAAGATCCAGCTCCTTGTGGGTCCAGTGACCTCCAGTTGTAAAGTCCCCCATCGAAGCACCCCAGCCAGTCAGGCAGGCATCTGTAAACAGCTAACATGTTGGAGAAGAAGAGTGGAGCGACCTCTCCTGAAAAACTACATTAGTCACTCACCAAGTGACTAATTCCCGGGCATGAGCATCTCAAACAACGCAGGAATTATAATTGCCATAGGACCGAGAGAGATCCCTGATACGAATAATCTCCAGGTACCTGTAACGGAGAGGAGCTAACTCTACAGCAGGGCCAGAAGCCACCACTAAACCAATAAAAGAGGACAAGACTTGTAAGGTGATATCTCTGTTGAGGAGGAGCAAACCTTTTTCCCTGATGTGCTCCCTCCTACAGGAGGGCAAAGTCAAGGAAACAGAGTCAAGAACCACATTAAGGAATGTAACCCTCTGGGTAGGCTCCAGGACCGACTTCCGCACATTGATGGTGAGACTCGGAGAATGAAAGAAGTGCAAGGCATAGGCCACCTGGGCCCGCAAGGCCTCTACCGATGAAGCAATAAAAAGACAGTCATTTAAATAAAAAACCACAACCATTCCAAGGGACCGAAATTGGGAGAGGAGAGGTTTCAGTAACTTTGTAAAGGTGCGAGGAGCAGAAGTTAACCCCTGAGGGAGACAAGTAAATCTAAAAGTGCAGTCCTTCCACCAAAACTGAAGCCACTTCCTATCCTCAGGCCTAACATAAACTGAATAATAGGCGTCCTTGAAATCAACTGTAACAAAAAAAGTTAGGGAGGATTAAAGGAATCACATCCTTCAGAGTGTCCATCTTAAAAAGAATATAAGCCACATGAACATTAAGGTCCATCAAGTTTACGATAACCCTCGCCAGCCCGAACCGGCTTTATGATGGGAAACAAAACCGTGATCTTCAGGTAAACAAAGCTCCACTATTGACTGTTTGAGGAACTGATATAAGGCATCGTTCAGGGTCTGATCATCCGCCCGAGACAGGGCGAGAGGACGTGGAGGCACAGTCTGAAAAGGTATGGACACAAATTCTAGAAATTTTCCCTTCACCACATCATGAATCCAAGGATCCTGCATGAGACCCCCACAGTAGGTTAGCAGAGAAAATCTTACACCCTCTAAAGTTATCAGGTGTATTAACTTAAGGAGGAAACCCGTAACTCACTGGAGAGGTTACTGCAGCTTCGGCCCATGCATCCCCCTCTCCTGGGGAGGCTGCCGGCCTAAAAAAGGCCGGGACTGGAAGTAGCACTTGCCAAGGTACTAATATGGCAAGAAAACAACAGCTGCTTCCATTCCTAGGTCAGGTCACTTTGGGAATCACTTTTGAGTGTATCTAACACATCACTTTCCCTCACTAGCACAAGTTACTTAGGTGTTATTACAGTGTTACACCCGTCTCATTATGAAGGTCCCCTATGCGTTAAAGGGTGTGTTTTGCACATATAACACACTCATCTATTGCTTTTCTGTCACAATGACTTCGTTCATCAGATGTAAATTGTTACTTACTTGTTACTTGTTGTCGTTATTTAACAGGTCCCACTCAGCCAATGGCGCTCTGCAGGACCGTTCACATATGATTTTATCAAAGAGCATATGAATCACGAACAGTCATGTCATCAAGGTTGTAGCACTCAGAGAATAAGTATCTCTTTATTGTGTTAACAACTGACCACGGAGGCCGACCTAACCCTCACCGTTAGGTTAAATTTTTATAGGTTAGGTTAAGTTAGATAAAAAGTGAAGTTGGAAAGTCTGAATCAAGCAACACAAGAAGAATGTCGGGCTCGGCGGGTGTAACACTGTAAAATTGTAAGATTAAACGAGTACTTACCAAGTATGAAGTTTAATCGTTATTTCACGAACATTTAACGACGTCACAGTGGTGCACAATGAGACGCTCTCCTACTAATCCACCATCAGTCCGTTTAGAGAGTAGGTTTTAGGAAGCAGCCACCAACTACCGCTGAGAGCCCATGCCCCAAAGTGAGCTCCGTGAATAGATAGGGCAGGGAGGGAGGGCATTGTGCACCACTGTGAGGTCGTTAAATGTTCGTGAAATTACGATCAAACTTCATACTTGGTAAGTACTCGTTTAATCTTACAATTTCACGTCACAATATTTAACTGACGTCACAGCAGTACCGAATGAGAGCTTTAGAGAGGTTCCTAAAACCTACCAAATCACACAAGATTCAGAAAAAGGGTCAGTATGGAGCCGTGAAAAAGAAAATAAATAGGAACAAAGTAAACCACAACACTGTAATTCAGAAGATAGAAAACATTAACAATTATCAAAAAAAAAAATAGTGAAACAGTCCCACAGGAACATGGAAAGAAAAATCACCTATCACACATACCAAACATGGAGTCAAAGAACCCTCACATTAAACCCTGAGCAGAGTAAAAGGCCAAACATTATATGACAAAATTACCCTCGCAAACTGTCCATGCTGAGCGATGGCTTCCGGTAGTGTTGCGTAAAGGTTGACTCCCTGGCCCAACCAATGGTGGAGACACTCGTGGATAACGGCAAAACCAGGGCCGCCTTGCTGGATGATGCAGACCTAGTCGAATGGGGAGAAAATATAGTAAGGTCAATGCCAGCAGCCCCCATCACATCTCTCACCCAACGACGCAAAGTATCACGAGAGACCATCCGTACTGGAGGTCGTGTCGTCAAGAAAAACCCTGTAAGCGCTCCTCGGAAGGTCGTTGTCCTATCTAGATAATGCTCAAAGGTGTGCACAATGCATAAGCAGTTGTCATGCGGGTAAGCCTCAAAGGCCACCCTTGACAGAAGGACCCCAGGACGGGAAGTTTTCACCAGATCGCCAATCCCAAAAACAACCTGAGTCTCAGAGACAAACAAATTTCTTGTGTCCAGCAAATGCAAGGTCTGACCACGTTGGCCAGACAACAAGAACATAAGAACGACCAATTTTATGGATAACTGAGGGAAGGACAAATCCTCCGTGGGACCCAGACTGCAGATATTAATCTAGAACTAGCTGAGGATCCCAAGTCATGAAACGGGAAACTAAAGGATGTTGTCCCGCAGGACGTCCATCAAAAGTAGCAACTGCAGAGATGCCAGACCTGATAGTGTTCATAGAGCTGTACCCACGGCCTGTCCCCCGTTTAAATTCTGACAAAAGATAGTCCAGAAGGACATACACAGGTGGTAGAAATGGATCCACTTCCCTGCCGAGGCAAAATGACAACTAATTGTTGATACGCGGCCCATATTGAGCCTTAGTGCTAGATCTCCAGGACCAAAGGATAAACTGGGCAACCTCTGTCGAAAGGCCTCGACGTGTGAACGCTGCCCGGAGACCACCATCGCTGTCAAGACCAACCCCGAGAATCATCAGTGCCGTAGCCCCATAGTCCTGCAGTTTCCAGAGAGCCCTGGATATCACACTGAAAAGTGGAAAATATATAAACTCTTCACACCCCAATCCAAGGTAAAGGCATTAATGCACATAGCAGATGGGTCTGGCCTCCAAGAAACATAGTCAGGTAACTGAGCATTTATCTGTGTAGCAAAAAGATTGATATCAGGAGTATAAAAACTCTGACAAACCATTCTGAAAAAAAACGGCTGTAACATCCTCTCACCATCCATCCTACTGACTCTAGACTCTGTGTCTGCTGTCACATTGTATAAACCCTGTACATGCTGTGCCAACAAAATAATATCCCTAGAAGCAGCCCACTCAAAAACCGTTCTGTAAAAGCATGAAGTGTAGGTCGTGTGCTACCACAACGATCAATCCATGCAACCGCAGTTGTGTTGTCAGAGCGAAGCCTAATATGAGCCATTCTTATCCCGACAAAGTGACTGCAAGCTCAACAGAATGGCCCTTAACTCCAAAGAGTTTAAAAGATCCAGCTCCTTGTGGGTCCAGTGACCTCCAGTTGTAAAGTCCCCCATCGAAGCACCCCAGCCAGTCAGGCAGGCATCTGTAAACAGCTAACATGTTGGAGAAGAAGAGCGGAGCGACCTCTCCTGAAAAACTACATTAGTCACTCACCAAGTGACTAATTCCCGGGCATGAACATCTCAAACAACGCAGGAATTATAATTGCCATAAGACCAAGAGAGATCCCTGATACGAATAATCTCCAGGTACCTGTAATGGAGAGGAGCTAACTCTACAGCAGGGCCAGAAGCCACCGCTAAACCAATAAAAGAAGACAAGTCTTGTAAGGTGATATCTCTGTTGAGGAGGAGCAAACCTTTTTCCCTGATGTGCTCCCTCCTACAGGAGGGCAAAGTCAAGGAAACAGAGTCAAGAACCACATTAAGGAATGTAACCCTCTGGGTAGGCTCCAGGACCGACTTCCGCACATTGATGGTGAGACCCAGAGAATGAAGAAGTGCAAGGCATAGCCCACCTGGGCAGGCAAGGCCTCTACCGATGAAGCAATAAAAAGACAGTCATCTAAATAACAAACCACAACTATTCCAAGGGACCGAAGGTGGGAGAGGACAGGTTTCAGTAACTTTGTAAAGGTGCGAGGAGCAGAAGTTAACCCCTGAGGGAGACAAGTAAATCTAAAAGCGCAGCCCTTCCACCAAAACTGAAGCCACTTCCTATCCTCAGGCCTAACATAAACTGAATAATAGGCGTCCTTGAAATCAACTGTAACAAAAAACAGTTAGGGAGGATTAAAGGAATCACATCCTTTAGAGTGTCCATCTTAAAATGAATATAAGGCACATGAACATTAAGGTCCATCAAGTTTACGATAACCCTCTCCGGCCCGAACCGGCTTTATGATGGACACAAATTCTAGAAAAATTTCCCTTCACCACATCATGAATCCAAGGATCCTGCATGAGATCCCCACAGTAGGTTAGCAGAGAAAATCTTACACCCTCTAAAGTTATCAGGTGTATTAACTAAAGGAGGAAACCCGGAACTCACTGGAGAGGTTACTGCAGCTTCGGCCCATGCATCCCCCTCTCCTGGGGAGGCTGCTGGCCTAAAAAAGGCCGGGACTGGAAGTAGCACTTGCCAAGGTACTAATATGGCAAGAAAGCAACAGCTGCTTCCATTCCTAGGTCAGGTCACTTTGGGAATCACTTTTGAGTGTATCTAACACATCACTTTCCCTCACTAGCACAAGTTACTTAGGTGTTATTACAGTGTTATACCCGTCTCATTATGAAGGTCACCTAGGCGTTAAAGGGTGTGTTTTGCACATATAACACAGTCATCTATTGCTTTTCTGCCACAATGACTTCGTTCATCAGATGTAAATTGTTACTTACTTGTTATTTGTTGTCGTTATTTAACAGGTCCCACTCAGCCAATGGCGCTCTGCAGGACCGTTCACATATGATTTTATCAAAGAGCATATGAATCACGAACAGTCATGTCATCAAGGTTGTAACACTCAGAGAATAAGTATCTCTTTATTGTGTTAACAACTGACCACGGAGGCCGCCCTAACCCTCACCGTTAGGTTAAATTTTTATAGGTTAGGTTAAGTTAGATAAAACGTGGAGTTGGAAAGTCTGAATCAAGCAACACAAGAACAATGTCGGGCTCGGCGGGTGTAACACTGTATATTTACTATTATTTTCATGTTTATATTTGTTATTTGTATAACGTTCAAGTTTTAGTCGTTTTGTAGGATGGTAGAACACATCTCAGTGACAGGCTAAGAGACAGCAAAGATGGTCTGGATGGAAGCATGGCATTCCTCAAAGTTGCAGAGTGCCATCGTAATGGTGCAGCAGTGTCACCGTAATAGTGCAGCAGTAATGGACACAGATATACAAGTTACTAACACCCTCTCCAGGCACGGGAGAGCGCTCAGCTGACGTGAAGGCGGAGAAGCGCAAGCTGGGGGAGGGAGTGTGGAAATATCTACCAAAGACCGACTCCTCTTAAGCCGCATTTTTGTCGTCCACGGCTTCGAAGATTATCTTCGGTAAACCCAAGTCAATCCCGCCTGGCGCGTTTTTGTCGTCCACTTTCGGCTTGGAGGATACGAAGACAGTTCCAAACCGAGGAGACTCGGCTTCGAAGACTGCTCTAAAGGTGTCTTGGGAGACGGATTTCAGCTTGTAAACCGGATTCCCTAGAAAAACACACACAAAAAGGAAATATGGCGGCCCGGAGAGAGTAAATAGTTACTTATTTGAGTAAAATATACTGATTCCCACCTTAATTGTGGAAATGACGTAACGTTAGTAGAAAAATAGTGCGTTGAATACACAAAAGTGATAATACTGTGTGGTAAAGCACATCCTTAATCAGGGTAAAGCATAGCTTTAATTAGGGTAAAGCATAGCTTTATCCTGATTAATGCCAGTAATGTCATGAAATGAGTATGTGGCGTACTATCTATAATAGCACAGCTTACAGGTACGGCAGCCGTACCTAAGTGCTCGCTTATAGATACGGCACGTGCCTATCTTTGGGGTAATAAAATATGAATAACTTATATAACCGTACCTAACCAAACCTAACCTAATCTAACCATAACCTTATAGTGCTCGCTTATAGATACGACACGAGCCTAACTTTGGGATAATAAAATATAAAAAGCTTATATAACCATACCTAATCAAACATAACCTAACAACATTACCTAACCTAATCTAAACATAACCTAACGAATGTTGTATCTTCATAATGCTCGCTTATAGATATGGCATGTGCCTAAGTTTTGGGTAAAATGCTTATATAACTGAGCCTAACTGAACTAAACCGTACCTAACATAACATAATCAGCCTAACATGAAAGATGCTTTACCAGGTAAATAATAAGGCACAGGCCATACTATTAGCAGATGAATATAGTGGATGACAACGTATCTCCAAGCACTTCGATCTATAATTTGTCAGTTTCCAGGTGTTCAAGATACGAGTTTAGTACATTGAATCAACAGTGTTTGATAATGAATATGTAGATGTTAAAAGTTATCATAGAGCAAGGGCAATTAGAAAACATTTAGATGAACACAAGCAATTTTTTTTCATAGCCATACGCCATTCTGGTGAAGATGTAAAAAACTTTACAAATAAAATAACTTTGTTAGCATAACCTTCCCAGAGCTGTTCAATAAGCCTAATCAAAACTAACCTAACCAAACTAAACCGAACGTAACCGAACCAAACAAGACCTAACTTAACCTAACCAAACCTAATGTAACCTAAAATAAATCGTATTTTTTTCTGTAATTCAGCGGCATAACTGTTTGATATGATCTTAAGTTTCTGAGGTTGAATTTGCAGTGCATACTAAAGGTAAGGAGATATCGAATAGGTCATCTTACGAATCTTTACCGGTAATAGGTCTGTAGACTACATATTAAATGACACTACCTTAGGAAGGTCATATAGTGAGAGGGACTTTTGGGAGTTCAAGTAAGCAGTGACTTGCGTCCCAGGGAACTGTGCATTATAGTTAGACATAGATAAATAGAAAGATACTGGGATTTATTGGTAGGTGTGTGACAAATAGAAGTTCTGAGGTCATTCTGAGGTTGTATTTAACACTAGTAAGACCCCATTTAGATTATGCAGCTTAGTTTTGGTTATGTACTTTGTTGGATTATTTTCGGCGCGGACATTAATTTCGGCAACCATAACAAAAAGGAAATTAATATGTCGCCAAATAATTTCAAATAAAAGTACAGTAGCTATGTTATACTTTTAATAAAGTTTTTAGGAAAGTTTGCAAGCCAGATAATAATATTTCTGCACCAAGTCAAGAAAAAGTGTTTTTGTGGTGGCCACAGATTGGGCCCAAGACGGCCCCAAGACGTTCTTCGAAACCCAATCCCGCGCGTGGACGACAAAAATGCGGCTTTAGCAGACTTATCTCAGTCGTCCTTCTCCAAGCTCCCACGCTTCTTGCTACTCGAGGACGTAGAAGAGGGACGCCTCACGCCTGGGTGGCGACGTTAAACTACGCAACCAGAGAGACAGAGAGGGTCAGATAAACACCATATGTTGTCTCCTAGGGCGGTAGGAACCAACCCACAGCTGCAAACTGCATAGTAAATAATACATATGGCAGTAAATTCATCCGTAGATCCAGATATATTTCACCCACAGTCAACTTAGGACTGTATAGGAGAAAGCTTCCCAGGCAAACTTCAACCAGGGAGAAGCGAAGTCAGATAAACACCATATGTAGTCTCTTAGGGCGGTAGGAACCAACCCACGGCTCCAAACTGCATAGTAAATAATACATATGACAGTAAATGCATCCGTAGATCCAGATATATTTCAACCAGTCAACTTAGGACTGTATAGGAGAAAGAGAAGCGAAGCAGCTGACGTGTTGTTGACTTGACTGTGGGGAAGTAGAATGTGAACTAGTGATGGGCGCTTTGTGAACGAGTCGGTTCTTAGAGCCGGCTCTTCCAGATGAACGAGAAGAGCCGGATCTTTCTCGAGAGCTGTTTGAGATTTTTTTGAGAGCCGTTAATTTTTTTTTTTTCTAGTTTTTCCATATTTTTGCAATTTTCTAACAAAATGCAAAAATTACCGATTGTTAATAATTATAGTAATGATAATAATAATAATAATAATACTTACGAGAATGAAGCCTATTCATAGAAATTATATAGTAAAATAGTTAAGTTACCCCTTCAAGTTAACAAAGAAAATTGTATTTCCAAGTGCTTTGGCCTCTAGCAAAGAGGGATAACTCAACACATAAAACACATATATATGAATAATTCAGAAAATATATGGTGTATATGGCAGGCCAATGATGTGGAATGTACACTATAATATTCCCTACAACATATCGGTAAATGAAGACAATCTGATAATATTAAGAGGTCAAATTAAATTATAGAACTTGTCTCAAAATAGTGTACACATCATACAAATCAAGTATATTTTTTTCCATAGTTAATTTTTTAACACAAAACTCATTTTCTCATTATAGCTCGAGAACCATAAGGTATACGTACAATGACTACGAATAGACAAAGAGTGAATAGGAATCCATCTTTCTATTGCAACATTTAAAAATGAAATTACTCTTTATATAATGAAGGAAATTTTTTTTTTTCATAACCTGTGAGTAAAATAAAAAAAATAGCTACACTAGCTGATACGCCTTTTAAAATTATTTAAATGATTATAGGTGCATTTTTTCTGTCAAACTAATCGTTAAGGTTTTTTCCTTATAACTCGAAAACTATGAAATTGACGTAAAATGATTATGAGTAATTAGGGAAGTTAAATGAAACAAGCTTTCTTTTCATTCTATTGAAAATGAAACTCAATGATAAATGACCATCGAAAATTTTATTTTCTTAACTATTAGCGTCATTCAAAATCAGACTACACCAGTTGAAAGGCCTTTTGAAGGTAAGAAAATAACTATTTAACATAATTTTTGTCAAACTAGTATTTAACATTTCGTTTTGTAAAAACGAAAACTATGGAGTTTAAGTCAAAAAATCTGCGAATAATTAAAATAAGGAAATAAATATATATATTTTTTGGACCATCAGAACATGTAAACAGTTTATAAATAATGAAAACATTAAAAAAAAAAAGTTTTTGGCGTAAATTTAGATTAAATTCCATGATTTGATAGAACTTTTAAAATTACATCAATTAGCATAAGTGCATTTTTTCTGTACGACTAATATTTACGCGATAAAAGACAAGTTAACTACGTTGATCATTTGAGTGGTGGTAGGGTACCCCACCACCCCTCAAACTCACGTTACGTAACAGTCAACCGCCAATTGTTCGCGCTCTCTCTCTCTCTCTCTCTCTCTCTCTCTCTCTCTCTCTCTCTCTCTCTCTCTCTCTCTCTCTCTCTCATATAGAAATGTTAAATAAGAACAAAAATAGATAGTATGTGTGTGTGTGTGTGTGTGTGTGCGTGTGTGTGTGTATGTGTGTGTGTGTGTGTGTGTGTGTGTGTGTGTGTGACCATGAACGAAAAATTGTCTAAGTCTCTCTCTCTCTCTCTCTCTCTCTCTCTCTCTCTCTCTCTCTCTCTCTCTCTCTCTCTCTCTCTCTCTCTCTCTCTCTCTCTCTCTCTCTCTCTCTCTCTCTGATAGATATATGTATTAAATGAGAAAGAAAATAGATCATGGTTTTTGTGTGTGTGTGTGTGTGTGTGTGTGTGTGTGTGTGTGTGTGTGTGTGTGTGTGTGTGTGTGTGTGTGTGTGTGTGTGTGTGTGTCTGTCTATCTGTCTGTATGTTTGTCTGTCTGTCAGACAAACAGACAGATAGACAGACACAAACACAAAAAAAAAAAAAAACATATGATCTATTTTCTTTCTCATATAATATATATCTATCAGATATATATATATATATATATATATATATATATATATATATATATATATATATATATATATATATATATATATATATATATATATAACCGTTATTACGTAACTCCACACCCCCACCCAACCATAAACATTAATTCTTGTCTTTTGTCGTGTAAATATTAGTCGTACAGAAAAAATGCACTAATACTAAATGATGTGATTTTAAAAGTTCTATCTATTCATGTAATTTAATCTAAATATACGCCAAAAAGTTTGTAAGAAAAATGTATTTTTCGGTATTTATAAACCGGTTACGTGTTTTGATGGTTGAAAACATAAAAAACATAATTTAGTTGAGAAACAAAGTCTACAAACATTAGTTATCTATATGTCTGTACACAGTTTCACAAACTCAGTCACACACACATACACAGACATACAGACCGACACACACACACACACACACACACACACACACACACACACACACACACACACACACACACACACACATAATATCTATTTCCATTCCTATCTAATATCTATCTATCTATCTATCTTTAAGATATCTATATATCTATCTTTAAGATAGATATATAGATATTAGATAGGAAAGGAAAGAGATATTATGTTTGTGTGTGTGTGTGTGTCTGTCTGTCGGTCTGTCTGTCTGTGTATGTGTGTGTGACCGAGTTTGTGAAAGTGTGTACACTGTACAGACATGTAGATAACTAATTTTTATAGACTTTGTTTCTCAACTAAATTATGTTTTTTATGTTTTCAAGCCTCAATACACGTAACCGGTATATAAATAATGAAAAAAAAAAAAAAAATGAAAACTTGAGAAGCATTGTATTTGATTTAACTTTAACTATATCTTATGTTTTAATTTTAACTTTATCTTTAATAATGTTTATGGGTATTATTATTAAGTCAGAGAAATTCCTCTCAGTTTGAATACACTGCATGTCTGAAACTGTGAAACAAGTTGTTTAGGTGGATTGTGTATAAATTCATTAATGTTTTCTATGATTGGTATTAATTAAGGTAATTTTTTTAAGGCTTTTTAACCTTTTAATTAAATAACAGGTACATTTGATTTAGTCTATGATTTGATATAAATTTGGTTTAAATTAAAATAAATGAACAAACGTTTTTTTAAAGTTTTATCACCTTTCATTAATTCAGTAGGTTTTGAAAGCTAACTAGCTAAGTTATCCTAAGAAATTCTTTCTAAATTATAAAGACTATAAACAGAATATGGGGAACTAAAATAAAATATTTGAGAGCCGTTTGGGAGCCGGAAGAGCCGGCTCTTTGGAGTGAACGAGAACGAAAGACTCGGTTCTCGGAAAAGAGCCGGAACGCCCATCACTAATGTGAACTGATGGTGGATTAGTAGGAGAGCGTCTCATTGGGTACCGCTGTGACGTCAGTTAAATATTGTGACGTGAAATTACTATTATTTTCATGTTTATATTTGTTATTTGTATAACGTTCAAGTTTTAGTAATTGTGCAGGATGGTAGAACACATCCCAGTGACAGGCTAAAGGCGTTTACATGTAATGTCAAGACCACTTGCCAAGATGCAATGACTAGGCAAATTCTGACCAACATATCGCAAACACTTTCAATATACGAATTTCTGCGTTTGCGACTGTTTTGCCTCTTGTCATGTAACGAATCACAGCTCATCAAACTTCATAACTTCATCTGTGTAGACAGTGAGCGAGATAATAGTTCGATTAAATAAGAGGAAAGTAAGACGTTCAAGACCATAACAGTTGTAGAAATAAATAAGATTTATAATATATATGTTGTTTTTTATATAAAAGCTAACCAAAAACAAGCATAAAGCTTGAAATATATTAGGGAAGTGTTGAAAATAACGAACTGTGGGCCCTCTACGTGGGTGGAGCCTTGGAGGAAGTATAACAGGAGAGGCCATGACGTCACACGAGTGAAGCCGCTATAAGCTCCGCCCACCTATGTAAGTCAACCCAAAACATTGCTCTGCTGACTAGAGCCCCGACACTCACCCACCTCAATACTATGTTGTTATGCCGGCTTGTTCGGCCTATGGCTGCACCAGGAGAAGTGAGGATGGAGAAATATCATGTCACCGGTAAGGTGTAGAGATTTTCACGGCCAATCATTGTATGAAATGCTAGAAAACTGGGTTAGATCATGAGCGCGCCAAAATTTGCAGGAAATCGTAATGACGAGTTGTCTTCATAATTTTACGCACAATTTATCTTATGTGAGATCTCCATGCAAATAAAACAAATTTTAGTAATGCATATATCTATATGTATCATCAGAAGTGCAGTGAACATATACTATTGACTATTAAAAGTCACAAATGTGATAAATCTTGCCGTGTTTGATGCAAACTTCTCTGCTACAATATTCACTTTGACAGTTATGACTTACACAAGCAAATAGTAATCAAATTACTGGACTATATAGTTCCTTGTATCTTCATAATCAATATTAACGCATTGTAATTTCTCAAAACCTTGAAAAATTCGGCAAAAAGTCATAGATAAGGATGTCGAGTTATGGAAGGCAATCATTGGCTCTTCTGATTCCCATAAACTTTTTTGGTAAAAGTGCAGAATGAGGCCTTCTGCCCTTTATTTTTCTCTCCTTCCCTACATACTCTATATAGTGTACTCAACCTATCTGTGAAGGTTTTAATAAGGGGGATGTAGGAAAAGTTCTTGCGATCAGTAGTCAGGATAGAACAAGAAATAACGGTTACAAACTAGAATGATGTAGATTTAATAAAGAAATAGGCAGAAATTGTTTTACAAATAGGGTGGTAGATGATTGGAACAGACTAAGTCAGCAGGTAGTTAGTGCATAGACAATAGGGAGTTTTAAGAGAATGCGGATGAGAGGTGGGTGTAGTTAATAAGGGGGTTAGGATTAACAGGAACTACCTAGTGCAGGCCTCAAGGCCTTTTGTAGCTTCCTTATTTTCTTATGTGCTTACGGTTTCAGGCGGGGTAAATCAATATTAACCTCGCAAAACGTCTTTGAAGCTAGGTTATGTTATGTTAGATTGGCTAAGTTAGGTTAGGTTACGGTTATGTTATGATTAGGTTAAGTTGGGTTTGGTTCAGATGTGTTGAGTACACTATGTATACTATGTAGGGAAGGAGAGTAAAATGAAAGGGCAGAAAGCCTTATTCTGCACTTTTACCTCTATTTTATTTTTTAATTGAAACATTAGATTGCCTGACTATTTTGGTTCCTTTTTTGCATGGGGCCCTAAAGTCATTCCAGGGCCTCCACTAACGTCATCTATATATATATATATATATATATATATATATATATATATATATATATATATATATATATATATATATATAGTGTTGTGTATGTATTTTATATATATATATGTATATATATATATATATATATATATATATATATATATATATATATATATATATATATATATATATATATATATATATAACACTATATGATATATATATATATATATATATATATATATATATATATATATATATATATATATATATATATGTATATATATATATATATATATATATATATATATATATAAATATATATATATATATATATATATATATATATATATATATATATATATATATATATATATATATATAACTATATGATATATTTATATATATATATATATATATATATATATATATATATATATATATATATATATATATATATATATATATATATATATATATGTATATATATATATATATATATATATATATATATATATATATATATATATATAAAACACTATATGATATATATATGTATATATATATATATATATATATATATATATATATATATATATATATATATATATATACATATATATATATATATATATATATATATATATATATATATATATATATATATATATAACTATATGATATATTTATATATATATATATATATATATATATATATATATATATATATATATATATATATATATATATATATATATATACTATATGATCAGCAGGTAACATGAATAATTGGCGATCTACCGACATCCGCATAGGCGGGTTTTTTCTTTCCTCAAGACTACTGTGTACTTTTTTTCTTTTTTTATATATAGTATATCATAGAAGCTCTACATGGAAGGGTATATAAGTCAGTTTCAGAGATGATAAGTTTAGTAGATGCTCAGTATAGATGATAAACGAGCAAGATTTACAGATAATCCTTGCGGAGGAGGCGTTAGTATATATTTACTTTTCATAGTGTAAAGAATAAAGGAAAACAATTTTGTCAGTTTTTTCACTCAATCCTGTAAGTTCATTTCATGCTGTATCCGTTCAAACAAATTAATAATTACTAATCACATGATATATTGAGGAATCAAGGCAAAAATGAAAACTTTAACGCACGACTCTCCCTTAAACTTTCCCAATGTTTTGGGTTGAATTGTATACTCCGCCCACCAGATAGGCTCCGCCCACTCGGCTTCACTTCCCGTTGTAGAGCGGTATGGGACGGGGCCACCCCTCCAAGGGTGGAGCGAAGCGGATGTGTGTGTTTTCATGAGAAAGAGTCTGGGTATATATTTCAAATAAATCAGACCATTATAGTTGATCGTCTACATAAGATTTATATTATATATATATTGTTTTTAATATAAAAGAACGCCAAAGACAAGCAAAAAGCTTGTAATATATTAGAGAAATGTAGAAAATAACAAGATGTGACATTCAAACCTGTGTGGGTGTCGATGTTTCCTTGGAGGAAGTATAACAGGAGAGGCCATGACGTCACACGAGTGAAGCCGCTATAAGCTCCGCCCACCTATGCAAGTCAACCCAAAACATTGCGCTGCTGACTAGAGCCCCGACACTCACCCACCTCAATACTTTGTCGTTATGCCGGCTTGTTCGGTCTATGGCTGCACCAGGAGAAGTGAAGATAGAGAAATATCATTTCATCGGTAAGGTGTAGAGATTTTCACGGCCAATCATTGTATGAAATGCTACAAAACTGGGTTAGATCATGAGCGCGCCAAAATTTGCGGGAAATCGTAATGACGAGTTGTCTTCATAATTTTACGCACAATTTATCTTATGTGAGATCTCCATGCGAATAAATCAAATTTAAGTAATGCATAGATCTATATGTATCATCAGAAGGGCAGTGAACATATACTATTGACTATTAAAAGTCACAAATGTGATAAATCTTGCCTTGTTTGATACAAACTTCTCTGCTACAATATTCACTTTGACAGTTATGACTTACACAAGCAAATAGTAATCAAATTACTGGACTATATAGTTCCTTGTATCTTCATAATCAATATTAACACATTGTAATTTCTCAAGAATTTGCCTAGTCATTGCATCTTGGCAAGTGGTCTTGACATTACATGTAAACGCCTTAACACATTGTAATTTCTCAAAACCTTGAAAAATTCTGCAAAAAGTCTTGGATATGGATGTCGAATTATGGGAGGCAATCATTGGCTCTTCTGATTCCCATAAACTTTTTGGTAAAAGTGCAGAATGAGGCCTTCTGCCCTTTCTTTTTCTCTCCTTCCCTACATAGTCTACATAGTGTACTCAACCCATCTGTGAAGGTTTCAATAAGGGGGATGTAGGAAAAGATCTTACGATCAGTAGTCAGGATAGAACAAGAAATAACGGTTACAAACTAGAATAATGTAGATTTAATAAAGAAATAGGCAGAAATTGGTTTACAAATAGGGTGGTAGATGATTGGAACAGACTAAGTCAGCAGGTAGTTAGTGGACAGACAATAGGGGGTTTTAAGAGAATGCGGATGAGAGGTGGGTGTAGTTAATAAGGGGGTTAGGATTAACAGGAACTACCTAGTGCAGGCCTCAAGGCCTTTTGTAGCTTCCTTATTTACTTATGTTCTTACGGTTTCAGGCGGGGTAAATCAATATTAACCTCGCAAAACGTCTTTGAAGCTAGGTTATGTTATGTTAGGTTGGTTAAGTTAGGTTAGGTTACGGTTATGTTATGATTAGGTTAAGTTAGGTTTGGTTCAGATGTGTTGAGTACACTATGTATACTATATAGGGAAGGAGAGTAAAAAGAAAGGGCAGAAGGCCTTATTCTGCACTTTTACCTCTATTTTTTTTAAAAATTGAAACATTAGATTGCCTGACTATTTTGGTTCCTTTTTTGCATGGGGCCCTAAAGTCATTCCAGGGCCTCCACTAACGTCATCTATATATATATATATATATATATATATATATATATATATATATATATATATATATATATATATATATATATATAACACTATATGATATATATATATATATATATATATATATATATATATATATATATATATATATAAAACTATGATATATTTATATATATATATATATATATATATATATATATATATATATATATATATATATATATATATATACTATATACTATATGATCAGCAGGTAACATGAATAATTGGCGATCTACCGACATCCGCATAGGCGGGTTTTTTCTTTCCTCAAGACTACTGTGTACTTTTTTTCTTTTTTTATATATAGTATATCATAGAAGCTCTACATGGAAGGGTATATAAGTCAGTTTCAGAGATGATAAGTTTAGTAGATGCTTAGTATAGATGATAAACGAGCAAGATTTACAGATAATCCTTGCGGAGGAGGCGTGAGTATATATTTACTTTTCATAGTGTAAAGAATAAAGGAAGACAATTTTGTCAGTTTTTTCACTCAATCCTGTAAGTTCATTTCATGCTGTATCCGTTCAAACAAATTAATAATTACTAATCACATGATATATTGAGGAATCAAGGCAAAAATGAAAACTTTAACGCACGACTCTCCCTTAAACTTTCCCAATGTTTTGGGTTGAATTGTATACTCCGCCCACCAGATAGGCTCCGCCCACTCGGCTTCACTTCCCGCTGTAGAGCAGTATGGGACGGGGCCTCTCCCCTTATACTTCCTCCAAGGATGTTTCAATGCATTTTGTGATTGTAGCTTCGACTTACAATTGTTCCCCTTTTCCTAATAATAAGTAAAAAGCATATCATATTGTTTACAATTATTTTCATCAAATTAAAGTAAGAAATAAGATGTTTGTATATTGCACAAAAATATGTAAGTCAAAGAAAATTTAGACACTGAAGACAGATCCAGTTTCGAACACAAAAATTTCACTTGGAGCGAGCCCGCACTCCAGATACGAAGGCCAGGCCCGCGTCATGTGAAGACATCCAGTGCTCACACACACACACACACACACACACACACACACACACACACACACTCTCATACACACACACACACACACACACACACACACACACACACACACACACACACACACACTCACTCATACACTCACCCACACACACACACACACACACACACACACATCTTGCTGCTCCTGGTAAGGTGATCTGTATACGACGATAGATGGACAATTTTTTGGACATGTTGTGGGCTTAGGACGAGTGTGGAGGGTGCTGTAGTTTCAATACAGAATAAGCAGGATATACATTTCGAATAAATAAGATGAAAGTAAGATGTTTGAGATCATGACAGTTGTTGAAATACATAATATTTACATTATTAATGTTGTTTTTAATATAACAGAAATCCACAAACAAGCATAATGATTGTAATATATAAGGGAATTTGTACCACATAGCGAGATGTTGGCTTCTACCTTAGGTGGAGTCAAGGGTGGAAGCGGTGCGAAATATACGGAGAAACCATGATATCTATTTCGAATAAATCTGAAGAAATTAAGATGTTTGAGATCATTTCAGTGCTTATAATTTAAAATATGTATATAATATATGTCGTTTTTAATATAAAAGAAAACTAAAAACAAGCATTAAGATTGAAATATATTAGGAAAATTGTGGCAACACCAACCAAGACATTTCTCCTTAAAATCGTGTTCGTGAAAACAAACGAAGTTTGGTGACACATGAATGTAAACGATGTGTCGCCAAACTTCGAATGTTTTCACGAACACGATTTTAGGGAGAAATGTCTTGGTTGGTGTTGCCACAATTTTCCTAATATATTTCAATCTTAATGCTTGTTTTTAGTTTTCTTTTATATTAAAAGCGACATATATTATATACATATTTTAAATTATAAGCACTGAAATGATCTCAAACATCTTAATTTCTTCAGATTTATTCGAAATAGATATCATGGTTTCTCCGTATATTTCGCACCGCTTCCATCCTACCCTGCGTTCGGTAGCGCCTCCCGCATTGATCATGAGCCGAGCTTAGCCAATCACAACGCCGCGTTTCGTAGCGATGGCATCGATGTCATCGATATGCATCACTATGGTCTCAGAGCATGCATGTGCCGAGGGGACTTGGACTGAGACTGCTGTACCAATGTTTTTTGTTTACATTTTAGCCACAGATTCTTAGATTTCCACTGTCGGAGACGTTTAAGCTAAATTTCTGATCTGGCAGAGACTGAGGTTCACCCAGGAACAATGTACTAAGGTCTTTTGAAGTTGTAGAATAAGTAATTAAGACAGTGAAGTCAATACATTCGTGTATATGATGAAGTAAGACAGTTTAATATTTACCATCTTAACCCGTGATCTGTAACAGATTCCTGAATCCGTCGAATCTGATTTGGGAGGTGGGTTATAGCAGACGACACTCGTTCGCGGGTTTTTTGCACCAGCCTGAGCCAGCCTCTTCTCAGAAGTTAATATTGATATATACCTCCAATAAAACAGTGTATATATACGAGGAAGATAGTAAGCGGTAGAGAAATATTGTAGAAATGTTACTGTAGGCACAGAATTGTATAATAGTGGTGATGAATATAAAAAACAAAGGAGATATATAACAGCAGCCTCTTCTCGGAATCTATTATTGATATATACCTCCAATAAAAACAGTATATATATACGAGAAAGATAATAAGTGGTAGAAAATTTTTTCAGAAATACTACTGTAGGCTTAAAATTGTATAATAATAGTGATGAATACCAGAAACGAAGGAGATATAACAGCAGCCTCTAACCGGGTTATTTATTTTCTTTGAATTTTGATATATACTCCCAAGAAAACAACTTACTTGTACGTGAAAGAGATTAAATGGTACAAAAATTCTGCATAAATGTTTGCAAAAATATGTATAGCCGTAGCATATGAATAGTTAAATAAGATATCCCCAAAGTTTATTTTGGTTAAGGGGAAGCTCTACTCTACATTGATATACACAAATGATTCTGACACTCATTATCGTCCCAAATAAATAGTTAATAAGATATCCCCATTCCCCATCTTTTCCCAATAAACATGAGGACATTTGGGAATGTAAGGTTTTTTGGCTGGATGTAAAAGTAAAGTTTTACCCAAATCTAACCTAACCAGGGAAAGCCTATCGGCGCTACAGATTAGACATATATAAAAATAAGGGGTATTTCTTTACAACTACTGCTCCACCTCTTTATTATATACATGAAGTCTTACATACTATACATAGTGTACTCAACACATCTGTGAAGGTTTTAGGGGGTGCTTACCATTATTTACCTCGCAAAACGTCTTTGAAGTTATGTTATGTTGGTTAAGTTAGGTTAAGTTATGGTTAGGTTAAGGTTGTTAGGTTAGTTTGCAGTTATGTTATGGTTTGTTAATTTAGGTTTGGTGCGGTTCAGTTAGGTTCGGTTACACAAGATTTTTACATTTTAATACCCAAACGCCGAAAAAAACTAATTTGCGAACCCTAACTTCCGGGTGATAAAATGTAAAAATCTTATATAATCGAACCTAACTGAACCTAACCATAACATAACCGTAACCTAACAACTTTAACATAACCATAACTTGATATAATCTAACCAACCTAACATAACCTATCATAATTTCAAAGAATTTTTGCGAGGTAAAAAATGGTGAGCACCGCCAGAAACCTTCACAGATATGTTGAGTACACTATGTATAGTATATTTATAATAAAGAGGTGGAGCAGTATTTGTAAAGAAATAATAGGTGTAACATTGTCAAGGTTAACCTTGAGGTTCATCAGACTTGAATCTACTTTTCAAGAATCTAATGGTGTTTTCAATAACACATTTAGTTATATAAAGATTTTTTATTGTACAATAAGCAGGTTGGTGATAATTAGGGATGCCGCTGTCATCCTAAATGCATCAGGAAAAGAAAGTTGTAACTCTCAACACTTCCTCGGAGAAGTGACTAGTGTGACGGCTGGGCAGCGACTGGCCTCTCATTGTTATTGTTTTGATCCAGCGAATCCAAAACAGATTCTGCTGTTCTATTTGCACCCAATTAATCCAAAACAGATTCGGATTCAGAGCTGAATCCGGAGTAGATTATTGAGAACAAATAGAAGAGGCCTTTAGAAGTAAAATGTCTCCATAGTGATAAATACCAGTCTTCCTAACGGCGCTTAGTATACTACGTCGTACGTCTGGCAGCTGTGCTGTTTTTGTTTTCTTCACTGATCACCTTCGTATATAAGACGTGACAGTGATTTCCAATATTTTTTAACACACTCAGATAAAATATATAAGCCGAAATCAACATCCTTTTATTTTTACTGCTCATACTTACTGAAAAAATAATAATTACCTAATTGTAGCTTTATCTTATAATACAATTAACAAAGCCTTATCATGCACCAGTAAGTAAGAATAATAACATTAAGGTTATGTTTTTAATTTTAAATACACATGTGCAGTAATTCATGTCGTATTTTTTCTGCACATCGGCTTCTAAATTAACTAAGTCACTCCTTTGCCCCGGAGAAGCGAAGAAAATTAAAAATTCTAGTGCTGATAGGTATCTACGACCCTAGCTGCGAACAGGCTAAAGGCGTTTACATGTAATGTCAAGACCTCTTGCCAAGATGCAATGACTAGGCAAATTCTGACCAAAATATCGCAAACACTTTCAATATACGAATATCTGCGTTTGCCAATGTTTTGTATCCTCTCGTGTAACGAATCACAGCTCACCAACTTCAGAACTTCATCTGTGTAGACACTGAGCGAGATAATATTTCGATTAAATAAGACGAAAGTAAGACGTTCAAGACCATAACAGTTGTAGAAATAAATAAGATTTATAATATATATGTTGTTTTTTATAGAAAAGCTAACCAAAAACAAGCATAAAGCTTGAAATATATTAGGGAAGTGTTGAAAATTGCGAACGTTGGGCCCTCTACGTGGGTGGGGCGAAGCGGATGTGTGTGTTTTCATGAGAAAGAATCTGGGTATATATTTCAAATAAATCAGAAGAAAGTAAAATGTTTGAGACCATTATAGTTGATCGTCTACATAAGATTTATATTATATATATTGTTTTTAATATAGAAGAACGCCAAAGACAAGCAAAAAGCTTGTAATATATTAGAGAAATGTAGAAAATAACAAGATGTGACATTCAAACATGTGTGGGTGTTGATGTTTCAATGCATTTTGTGGTTGTAGCTTCGACTTACAATCGTTCCTTTTTTCCTAATAATAAGTAAAAAGCATATCATATTGTTTACAATTATTTTCATCAAATTAAAGTAAGAAATAAGATTTTTGTATATTGCACAAAAATATGTAAGTCAAAGAAAATTTAGACACTGAAGACAGATCCAGTTTCGAACACAAAAATTTCA
>JAXIVD010000982.1:12500-67500 GCA_036785275.1 Cancer borealis | reverse complement strand
TGATTCGGTATTTTGGTTAGGAAGAGCCTGGTATGCTCTCCCTGCGATCGTGTTAAAGTTAGGGAGAGCCATGTAGGGATTCCAGGGGACTGTACCTATAGTCATGTTGTTTACAAGCAACAAATTACAACTACAGAAGGCAAGGATGAAGCTTTGTTGGGTAGATAGTTTAACCAAAAACTTTACCTACCTTAAAAGAAGTTAGCCCAGAGACTTTATGCCTGTGTATAGCCAGCTTCCACCTCGCCCATAGCTTCCACAGACATCCATACAACCAAAAAAATATTAATTACCTTTGGGGTTGCTCTTACCCTTTTAACTCTATAATAGTGGGTGAACATGGCATGATGAATGGCACTTCATGGATAGAAATTGGAAAGTAATAATGCTTTCTCTTTTTCAGAATGGACTATTCCAAGTTTATTTCCAAAATATCCTCCAGAAGGAAACCTTCTTGTATTAGTGAATTGCGTGAGTACTCTAATAAGCTTTTTTTTCGTTGCTCGCACATTTCATGAAAGGGTAGCAAGACATTTACCATTAAGACTGCAAAGCTAAATATTACTTCGGGAACTAATAAAGTGGTAAAGGTTTTCAACTGATGCTTCCTACACCTTCCATGACCTGTCCTCCACACATTTTCTTATGTCATCCTAAACTAACTTTCTCTTTATGTTTTAATGATGTATTCAAATAGTTCATCATGCCTTCAGATACATCCATTTTTTTTTTTTACTCATAGTTATTGTTCAAAGGATATTACTCTACTCAGTGCATACTTTATACTTTATTTTGTTCAGGTTCTGCTTTGGAACACCCATCTCCATCACTAGTATGGCTGGCTTCAGGAATGCCCAATCCCGAAAACTTTCCATTCCGAAACCTAACTGTAACTCTAGAAGGAGGCAAAGAATTATCGTTAGGTAAAGACGCTTTGTCCTCCGGCCTGCAATATGGACCTTCTCAGGGGTTAGTAAATTTATATTGTGACATGAATTTGATTTGGACTTCTGATTCTTTAAAAAAAGTAATTCCTTATTTTTATGAAGTTAGCAAAGCTGATAGATGACAAAGACTGAACCATTAAAGTATGTAGCCTGGCTTTTAGAATGATTATTGTAATCTGGACAGCATTGATTACTCCAGTATATATTCATGATAAATGATAACTAATTTTTACTCGAGAACAGGTACCCACCACTTTTGCAGAAGCTGAAGACAATGGTGGAGCAGTGGCATGCCCCTCCCTGCTGGGCTGAGAGTGAGCTGGTAGTGACTGGGGGGAATCAGGATGGTGTGGCCAAGGCCATAGAAATGCTTCTCAATCCAGGAGACTTTGTTGTTGTTCCAGAGCCCTGCTATTCAGATGTATTGTGCATGGTGAGTAATGAATTGTATTGTAGAAGTATACATTATGAAATTACTAGTGTATGAATTTCTCAAAAACTATCTGAAATCCTATAATCCCATCCTTCCATCCTCCCTGAGCAAGGCAAAAGACAAGCCAGCAGTCAAAAGAGTAAATGATCTCACTTTATTAACGTAAATTTTTATGATTATGACAGTTAAGTTATTCTTCATAAATATTAATAAGTTTAAATCATGTGATCATATCATAAGTAATGTTATACGTATTATTCTCAATGCTTTATGTCTGCGTTTCTATTGATTTATATAAACAACTATAAGCATTTCGTGACATTTAACTATATTTTGATATAATAATTGTATGCAGCTGTCAGCCTCGGGACCACAGTTGTTGGCTGTTAGTGAGGATGAGGAAGGAATGCGACTTGATTTATTGGAGGCTAAATTGGAACAAGCTCTCAATAGTGGATCAACTGGGGTATTGAAGGTCAGATGATGCTCCTGTTAGTCTCTTAATCCAGCATAAAAATATATTTCTACAAATATAACTTATAGAATATGCTTATCCATAGACTACACTATACTTGACTGGACACTCACGACAATCGCTGACAGACTATATTACATTTCGGTCCTATAGATTCCGCTGCTATGAGTGATGACAGATAATACTTCATATATCAGTTCATATTCTACTTAGGACATTGTATTTCATGTCTTTACAATCAGTAATGATTGCTGAACCATGGCTGAACAAAAAATGATTTTACAACTTTTGCAAATAGGAAATTAACATAAAGATTACAAGTTTGAGTGAAAAATCGTGTGGGAGTTGTGTATAAAGCATATTGTTCATAGCAAAAATTTCTGGCAAATTCGCAGTAATTTCTGAAATAAAACCACATATTGTGAAATCACCATTCCTGAATATGATTTGATTGTAATCAAATGTCATATAATCGTTATATCGGCTTGGGAATGAATTTTTCACAACAATTCGTGGCGCGAAAGGCAAAAGGCGAAAGAGGTCACAAGAAGAAGAAGAAGACCAAAACAATCCTTTACAAAGTTCAACAACATAAATAGTTCAATTCATTGGTCCCATGACGCTATTATAAGTCTCATGGAACATGTTCATGAGCAGAGGAAGAAGAGAAGTGCTTCCTCCATAACAGCTTGTGTTGTTGTTATGATCAGCTGATTCCACAAGGTTAGTTCTTCTACGTGTGTGACCAGACTGGTAGTCGTATCGTTGTAAATCCAGAAAAAACGGAAGCCAGGCTAGCGTTAGCAAAACCTAGTGTGACCGTAGCTTCATCAGCTTCTATTGTATACTCTGAATCATGCTTGAAATAAGATTTGAAACTATTTCCAAATATTTTGTTTGTTTTCTACGTTTTCACTGTGTATGGCAGGATAAAAGGAAAAGTACGTACGCCGGGAAAGTGATGTATGGTGATAAGATCATTGGAAAGAACATTGCTAGATAGAAGAGGAGGAGGAGGCAATGAAACCAACAATCTGACTAGAGACCATCACCAATAAGGAATTACAATGGAGTTATCATGCTTGAAATAAGAATTGAAACTATTTCCAAATATTTTGTTTGTTTTCTACGTTTTCACTGTGTATGGCAGGATAAAAGGAAAAGTACGTACGCCGGGAAAATGATGTATGGTGATAAGATCATTGGAAAGAACATTGCTAGATAGAAGAGGAGGAGGCAATGAAACCAACAAGCTGACTAGAGATCATCACCAATAAGGAATTACAATGGAGTTATTTTACGCAGTCTCTGAGAAACGCTCTCTCGATGACACTCAGCAAACATCGTAAGTTGATTAGGAATGTTACGTTTTTTTCTTCTTGATGTTATTTATGGGTATATGAAAGTATGAGTGAAGTATGAGTATGAGTGAATTGATTACGAGTGACTTAGGGTGTTGTGTTCAAGTTTTGGTTATATTTTACAATTATTCTCTCAACACTAAGGTGTTGTGTATCCTGCCATGCTCAGTGAAAACGTAAACAAACTGAATATTTGGAAATAGTTTCAAATCTTATTTCAAGCATGCATGTTTATTAGTATGGATTACATTGGCTATGTATGTATGCGTTTTCAGTTTAAAATTCCTGGAAATTATTGCAAATATGGTGTTTTTATTGGTGTTGACTAATTTGTTTTTGTTGCTCATAAACATATCACTCTGAGGTGTTTGCTTTTTGTTTGAGGTTTCTATGATGATTTTAAGTATTTTATTCAAATAAAACAAACAAAAAAAATCGCCTCAGAACACATTTGCGAAAGACCCGATTTCGAGTGCACAGTCACGTATGGTGTATTCTATGGTATTGCATATTAATATAGACTGCATGGGCTATGCATGTAAGTGTTTTCAGATTGAAATTCCAATATTCCTGGAAATTATTGCAAATTTTGTGTTTTTCTTGGTTTCTTAGGATTTAATAATTGTCGCCCACCGATGACGTATGTTGACTAATTTGTTTTTGTTGCTCATAAATATATTCTTTACATCACTCTGAGGTGTTTGCTTTTTATTTGAAGTTTTTATCTTAATTCTAAGTATTTTATTTGATTTTTCTAAAAATCTGCCGTAGGGCCTGTTTGCAAAAGGTTCGATTTCGAGTGTCCAGTCAAGTACAGTGTAGTCTATGGCTTATCATATAGAACTTATTTGTGTAGTAAAGCACATGGTCAAGAGTTAAATGAACACTTTTCAGTTGAGAGAAAGATAATTGTATTTCTATTTTAATTCTGAGTTATTAACTGAATATCTGTATTATAATACAGGCAATATACTTGGTTCCAAACTCCAGTAACCCAACTGGTGTAAATATGGGGGAGAAACGACGACGAGAAATCTACGAAATTGCACGAAAATATGATCTCATTATTCTAGAAGATGATCCATATTTCTTTCTACAATTCGAAACAGAGGTAGTACCTTACTTTTTTTTTCTTCTATAATTGATATTCAATTTTTGTATATCAAAACTGTAAACTATGGTTGAAGATGTGATTACAATTGCCAGTTATGAAACTTATTTACATATCTTTATTTGAGGATTATTTCACCACCATTGATTGACTATCCTCAAACAGTACCTCCCAAGTTTCCTGAGTCTGGATGTGGATGGCCGTGTGCTGCGCTTCGATTCATTCTCCAAAGTTGTGTGTGCTGGATTGCGTGTTGGGTATGTATCGGGTCCGTCCCCATTGGTGCGAGGAATCACTGTGCATATGCAAGCCAGCTGTGTCTGTCCCCCAATGCTTTCACAAGTAAGTATGAGTAAGATGATTTATGTTCTGGCATAATGATAGTGTGAGAATACAGTGAAAGAGCATGAGAGAATTGTATTAAGGAATGAAATTATGTGAATATAACTTTGTAATCAACACATTCTGGTACACACACACACACACACACTCTCTCTCTCTCTCTCTCTCTCTCTCTCTCTCTCTCTCTCTCTCTCTCTCTCTCTCTCTCTCTCTCTCTCTCTCTCTCTCTCTCTCTCTCTCTTTTCACATACACAAACAGTCACGATTAATTTGTATTTAATAACCATGAAATGCAATACCTTAAGTACATAATTATGTGTTCAAGGCAGTGATTGGAGTTTGAAGTCAATTGGTCCATATTTAACACACAGGTTTTAATCCATGAGTTGCTATTATCATGGGGTGAAGAAGGGTTCAAGAAACACGTATTAAATATTTGTCAGTTTTACAAGAAGCAGAGGGATGCCATGATTCAGGCACTTGAAACCCATTTAACTGGTGAGCTACTTTGTTCATAAATCATTAACATTGTGTGTGTGCTAAAAGAATCATAACCATTTCTGGATTTTGTTTATACAGAAAAAAAGAAGATAAAAAAAGTCAAATAGATATGATGCTGTAGTTTTTATTTTGTCTATGTAAGGCTTCATCTGTGGAAAGCCTTCAAAAATCATTACTAGCATCCCTGGTGATCTCATGTCATGTCCACAGGTCTATGTGAATGGATCATTCCGAAAGGAGGGATTTTCGTCTGGCTGAAGGTGAGCATTCCAATTTTATTCTTTATTTTATATGTTAGTTATGGTTTCCTTTCCACAACCTCAACACTTTCTTTCATTTCTTGTACAGCTTCTTCCACAAACAAATTGAATAGTAATTATACACGTCAACAACACAACATACACTCCTTGAAGGCTCAGTCCTGACCAGACAGGCAGACAGCTCAGGAACAATACCAACAAATAAGGTGGCACTATACTTTCTTGTCACCTGTTTTTATATTGATTCTTCACATTCATCAATTTCTGGAAATATATGATAGTATGTTGTATTGTGTGTTGGATAGGATGCCTTTCTCTTCTCATATAGAGGCCTAGGAACTAAATGAGAGTGTATGTGTATGTATACATGGGTGTGTGTATATGCACCTTGTCTCGGCTATGTTTTTTAATGTATATCTATATACTTGGCCATAGACTACACCATACTTGACTGGACACTCGCGACAATCGCTGACAGATGATGTTACATTTCAATCCTATAGATTCCGCTGCTATGAGTGATGACAGATAATACTTCATGTATCAGTTCATATTCTACTTAGGACATTGTATTTCATGTCTTTACAATCAGTAATGATTGCTGAACCATGGCTGAACATAAAAAATGATTTCACAACTTTTGCAAATAGGAAATTAACATTAAGATTACAAGTTTGAGTGAAAAATCGTGTGGGCGTTGTGTATAAAGCATATTGTTTATAGCAAAAAAATCTGGCAAATTCGCAATAATTTCTGAAATAAAACATCACATATTGTGAAATAACCATTCCTGAATATGATTTGATTGTGATCAAATGTCATATAACCGTTATATCGGCTTGGGAATGAATTTTTCATAACAATTCGTGGCGCGAAAGGCAAAAGGCGAAAGAGGTCACAAGAAGAAGAAGACCAAAACAATCCTTTACAAAGATCAACAACATAAATAGTTCAATTCATTGGTCCCATGACGCTATTATAAGTCTCATAGAAAATGTTCATGAACAGAAGAAGAAGAAGAGAAGTGCTTCCTCCATAACGGCTTGTGTTGTTGTTATGATCAGCTGATTCCACAAGGTTAGTTTTTCTACGTGTGACCAGACTGGTAGTCATATCGCTGTAAATCCAAAAAAAACGAAAGCCAGGCTAGCGTTAGCAAAACCTAGTGTGACCGTAGCTTCATCAGCTTCTATTGTATACTCTGAATCATGCTTGAAATAAGATTTGAAACTATTTCCAAATATTTTGTTTGTTTTCTACGTTTTCACTGGGCATGGCAGGATAAAAGGAAAAGTACGTACGCCGGGAAAGTGATGTATGGTGATAAGATCATTGGAAAGAACATTGCTAGATAGAAGAGGAGGAGGAGGCAATGAAACCAACAATCTGACTAGAGACCATCACCAATAAGGAATTACAATGGAGTTATTTTACACAGTCGCTGAGAAACGCTCTCTCGATGACACTCAGCAAACATCGTAAGTTGATTAGGAATGTTAATTTTTTTCTTCTTGATGTTATTTATGGGTATATGAAAGTATGAGTGAAGTATGAGTATGAGTGAATTGATTATGAGTGACTTAGGGTGTTGTGTTCAAGTTTTGGTTATATTTTACAATTACTCTCAACACTAGGGTGTTGTGTATCCTACCATGCTCAGTGAAAACGTAGAAAACAAACAGAATATTTGGAAATAGTTTCAAATCTTATTTCAAGCATGTATGTATATTAGTATGGACTACATTGGCTATGTATGTGTACCGAGTACAACGGGCCAACTATCATTACGGTGATTCCTTTGCGGAATCACCGGTAAATCCTCGTATTCTCGACGCTCGTTAAGATACCTTGTTATGGTTAGAGTAGGTACTACTAGCGAAAGAGGATGATGGAAAAAACGCGTACATGTCACTGAGGTGGCCCGTCACCTTTCCGCGCTCATCGGGCGCCCAAACTGCAACGCTGCAGACAACAACTCAACAAATGCTCACAGGCATACAATGGACAAATTACCGCAAAGTTCCAACGGGAACAGCCAGGCTCTTTCAGCCGAGACATCATGTCTTGTTCAAGTTCAAGAACAGACATGGCACAGAAACACCATCCCCAGGAAGCAGGCCACAAACCCCGACTAACACCTGGTACCCATAAGCTGGGTAGGCTTGGGCTCGGGAGTAAGGAGACTGCCCATTTGTCTCGTCCTGCCCGGGAATTGAACCCGGGACCTCTCGGTTGTGAACCGAGCGCGCTACCAATGCGCTACAGGCTACCCGTAAGCTGGGTAAGCTTGGGCTCGGGAGTAAGGAGACTGCCCATTATTTCACTTGTATTTCACTTGTATTTTGGCCGAAGCCGGTTTTGGGGATCATGGGTTTGCACCCTGTAGCTACCCGCCGAGGCAAGTGTCCAGTCCACCATCCCAGGAAGCAGGTCACAACCCCTGACTAACACCTGGTACCCATTCACTGCTGGGTGGACAGGGGCATGGGTGCCCGATGAGCGCGGAAAGGTGACGGGCCACCTCAGTGACATGTACGCGTGAGCGTTTTTTCCATCATCCTCTTTCGCTAGTAGTACCTACTCTAACCATAACAAGGTATCTTAACGAGCGTCGAGAATACGAGGATTTACCGGTGATTCCGCAAAGGAATCACCGTAATGATAGTTGGCCCGTTGTACTCGGTACATATGTATGCGTTTTCAGTTTAAAATTTCAATATTCCTGGAAATTATTGCAAATATGGTGTTTTTATTGGTGTCATAGAATTTAATAATTGTCGCCCACCGATGACGTATGTTGACTAATTTGTTTTTGTTGCTCATAAACATATACTTCACATCACTCTGAGTTATTTGCTTTTTGTTTGAGGTTTCTATGATGATTTTAAGTATTTTATTCAAATAAAACAAACCAAAAATCGCCTCAGGACACATTTACGAAAGACCCGATTTCGAGTGCACAGTCACGTATGGTGTATTCTATGGTATTGCATATTAATATAAACTACATGGGCTATGCATGTAAGTTTTTTCAGATTGAAATTCCAATATTCCTGGAAATTATTGCAAATTTGGTGTTTTTATTGGTGTCAAGATTTAATAATTGTCGCCCACCGATGACGTATGTTGACTAATTTGTTTTTGTTACTCATAAACATATTCTTCACATCACTCTGAGGTGTTTGCTTTTTGTTTGAGGTTTCTATGATGATTTTAAGTATTTTATTTAAATAAAACAAACAAAAAATTTCCTCAGGACACATTTGCGAAAGACCCGATTTCGAGTGCACAGTCACGTATGGTGTATTCTATGGTATTGCATATTAATATAGACTACATGGGCTATGCAAGTAAGTGTTTTCAGATTGAAATTCCAATATTCCTGGAAATTATTGCAAATTTTGTGTTTTTCTTGGTTTCTTAGGATTTAATAATTGTCGCCCACTGATGACGTACGTTGACTAATTTGTTTTTGTTGCTCATAAACATATTCTCTACATCACTCTGAAGTGTTTGCTCTTTATTTGAGGTTCCTATCTTATTTCTAAGTATTTTATTTGATTTTTCTAAAAATCTGCTGTAGGACCGGTTTGCAAAAGGTCAGATTTCGAGTGTCCAGTCAAGTATAGTGTAGTCTATGACTTGACTTATATCTGTTACAAATTTTTTTTCTTCTTTTATTGGCACCCAATGAAGGGGTGACGTGGGCCCTGTCATAAGAAGGCGGCCGACAATGTTACAGGAAGGTATCCAAGACAGGGCAGGGCGACTAGGGTTTGGGGAAACATTACTCTCTCCTCTGTGCCTTGACTTTTTGTAGGATAGAAAACAAAGGAGAGGCTTCCTCACTCTGTCCCTTTTGGTCAACTTTTATGATCTGCAGGGAATACAATTGTAGTATTATTGCAGTGATCACCACAGGACTATTTTAATAGTATTGGATAATTAGGACTGTAAACATTTTCACGGTATGCACAGGATGTTGGAGAAGAGTTACTTTCCTCCCGTATATTAGAAATCATTGTGTATTTGTGGTTGGGGCTGCAAGAATACTACCACTGTATTCCCTGCAGGTCAAAAAAGGGTACCAACAAAGATGGAGCAAGGGATCTGGGATGCTCTTTCTCTGTATTTTCTCCTATGAAAAGACAAAGGGGCTGGGGAGAATAATATCTCCCTGAACCCTAATTATCTTCCATAGCTATGCCCTTTAAGGGAGATATAAACCAGTTATATAGGTAGATAGTTTTGTATTAACTAAAAAAACAAAATTTGGCATTATTACTTGACTTTTTTACCACCTAAATTAGAATATCACCATATTTTTTGCATAGTATTTATATACAGTTTTCCCTTCCTAGGTCTTGCAGCTGAATGACACTGGTCCAATGCTTATGGAGAGGGGAGCGAAGAGAGACATCATACTTGTTCCAGGAAGGGAGTTTATGAGTGACTCAACAAAGCCTTGCCCCTACATGAGGGCTGCATACTCATGTGTCACACCTCATGAGATGATGAAGGTATGATGGTTACAAAAACCTTAAGAGGCACAATCATGATAAGTATCTTATACATAATCATTCCTTATGTTTGTCATATAGTGTAGAATTAGGAGGAACAAAGACAATTTCATAATGGATGGGCTCCTGGATTAAACTTGAAACCATAAGAATACTCGTAAAATTTTTTTATTATCTTCCAATTTTTTTTTCACTTTTGGACAGTTTAAATGGTCAGTATGTAATATTGATATATAATGGCATGTTATTTCTAGGGTATAGTTTAATATGAATAGCTGTAAGAGGAATGTGTAAGCTATTACCAGCATATGGTAATATATGTTTTTTGAATTATTTTCCATAGGGCATCGAAAATTTGGCAAAACTCATTCAGGAAGAAATTGAACTCCAGTCTACTAAGACTTGAAGACATCTAAACAGTCAACAAACTAATGAAAAGATTAAGATAATGGTTATTGTTTCTGTTTTTTGAGAAAGTTCAGAGTTTGTGATTTTGGTAAATGATTACAGTGTGTTAAGAACATTGATGAATACTGATTCCTCTGATTTATGTAATGATAATGTTGAATAATGATAATTTGTGATTTTAAATATATAGTATCACTGCTTTTTGAAAAGGATTGGAATAATAATAATATGTTTTTATAGATTTATTTAATGGTCTAAGCATAATTGTGATTTTATGTACATAATCTTAGAATTATTTTGAATTGTTATTTACGAGGGTAACTAACTTTAAATAAATAGAAAATTGCTACATTGCTTTACATTCACCAATCTTCCAATGTCTCCCAATCACACAGTTGCCTCCATTAAGTTTAAAGGCTGGTGTCACAGCTACCGAATATAAATGACCATGCAATTAACTACCTGACTGTTTGGTTATCTGATTCACTGGTTGGGTTGTATCTCTGCACAAGTGTTTACTTTACAGTAATCAAGTGTTTTTCACAGATTATATATATATATATATATATATATATATATATATATATATATATATATATATATATATATATATGTGTATATATATATATATATATATATATATATATATATATGTGTATATATATATATATATATATATATATATATATATATATATATATATATATATATATATATATATATATGTGTGTATATATATATATATATATATATATATATATATATATATATATATATATATATATATATGTGTGTATATATATATATATATATATATATATATATATATATATATATATATATATATATATATATATATATGTGTATATATATATATATATATATATATATATATGTGTATATATATATATATATATATATGTGTATATATATATATATATATATATATGTGTATATATATATATATATATATATATATATATATATATATATATATATATATATATATATATATATATATATATATATATCGTGGGAACCGTAATCTATGAAAAATACCTGATTACTGTTAATTAAACACTTGTGTAGAAATACAACCCAACCAGTGAATCAGGTAACCAGACAGTTAATTAGTTAGTTGGTTTAAGGGTGTGTACGAGCGAACAGGTAAACTACGTTGTTTATTTCATATTCTTGTATTCATTATTCACATACATTCCACTTAGCCACGTATGTATGATATATGAAGAAATCAATAATGACATGACACTCCTTTGGAATTGGTAGGAATTAAGTAATGATAAAACTACGTAATGAATCCTTGGAAGATGTTCAGAACACTAGTCAACCTTCCCAATCAAACTGGAAGCAACGTTAGTGTGCTGCTGTCTGCCGGGGAAGGAGGATGGGAGCCGCAGTTCTCCCATTGTTTACCTGCAGACTTCCCTCCTCCACGTACGTATAGCTGTTAAGTGTTTTAGAGTTTTGTGTGTACAGTCACTCGTGAACATTTGGTAAATTTATACTTTATGCCAATATTCCCTATCTCTACCCAGACCCCACCAACCCCCCCCAACAAACTTGGGGGACCGTGGGGAATCGGGGGTTTTGGGGGGGAGGCATATGTGAGTGATATATGGCCTTTAAAAAATCTAGGGGAATTTCCCTAGATTTGGGAAAATTTCCCCAGATCTAATCTAATTTACCCTAACCGGAGGGGCTGCGCCCCCTCTGGACCCCCCCGCTGACACTGTTGTAACCTAACCTAACCTGGGGGGCTGAGGCCCCCCCTGGACCCCCCCCCGCTGACACTGTTGTAACCTAACCTAATTATTGGTTGAATTGCAAATTTACCAAGTATAATTTCATCTCACAATACCTTAACGAGAGCATGAAGTTCCTGGCTGTGGGTCATCCTCTATTATTTCTCCAAGGAGCCACACAGTAGGGACACGTGAACAGCTTCTGGTAGGACGCCGTGTTCCCTCAGAAACTCGTAACACAAATCGTTTTTCGAATGAAATTTTGCGATAATTTCCCAATAATTGAATTCGCAACCTTCACAAGTGATCTCAATAGTAGCCATGACAGAACTGAGCACAAAAATGTCCTGATATATCTTCCCACCTGTGCCACGCCTACTATTACATATAGCAAGCTCTCATTGGCGCAGCTGGTGCTCTTAAGAAGTGGTGGCACGTCATTGGACAGAGGAAATATAGATACTATAAGAATCCTCTCCAGTAGTTACCCACAAGCCCATGCTATAAACAATTGATAGTCGTGTTTGTTTATGTTTATGTTTATGGACTTAGAAAAAGCTCGCCAGACGCAGCACATTCCCGGACGTATTGCAGCGTTATTATTCATTTCCGACAGGTAGTGTGATCATGGAAAATTTTGTAAATAGTAAGAGCAACAAGCTGAGGGTAGCCATAACCATCTACTGTTTAATGGCATAAAGTTAAGTAATACCGAACATTTTGTTGTCTCCATGCGTGTATGTGAATTTTATTTCCACGCGTATCAATTTGGTCACTTACTAAATTTTTTGGGTCTCCGTCAGTGTGTGTGAATTCAATTAACTACCAACAAACTAAGTGTAGGAATCGAGTGTTAACTTCGGACGTGATTAAGTTCTAAATGTTCACACAAGTACATTAGTCATTAGTTTTCACATGTATCAATATAGAGGACTGTGTATGAAGGTTAAATTCTCACGAGGAAGAGTGGAGGAGGGAAGGAGGGTTTAAGTGCTTCATTGCTCATTGTTTCGAGGTGTGATCCACCAATTGAATGCATCTGAACCTTCACTGTCGTTGCAGCTCAATTAATAATTAAATCTTGGGCATAGAAGGGGACACTTCACCATTTCATTATACAACATTCATTATGTAACCTATTTAAGACTACCGCTAACACATTATTGACGTCATTAGTACAGACGCCTTCCCTCCACCCCTCCACACACACCCTCCTGCTCCAGTAGTTCACATCCACCTGATAAAACAAGTTGAAGTGTACGATCATTATTGAGAGCCAGTTATCACAGTTTTATGGTAATGCAAACTATGACTGTTCTTATAGATTTTAAATTGTTGGAACTATATTTTTTCTTTTCCAACAGGATACTGGTGCTTTGTTGCTGTAATTGCCATCACTACAACCACCACCACCAGTGTTGAACTATCACCACTACAGTTGAACTACGACAAGGTCTCCGAAATATACTGGCCTGGGTCTAGAGAAGTCTATGTTTAAAAGGTAGGCGGATTTTCATGTTTTCGATGCATTGAAATGTTGTACTCTAACCCGATATTACCAAACTATCAGATATCAAGGAAAATTGAGCCTACCATCGTGTTCGTGATACATTAATGACAGGGAAATATTTTAGATCTGGTCTTCACGAATAATGAAACTTTGGTCAGTCAGGTTAAGATAGGAGCGAGATTTGATGTTAGTGACCACCATGAAATTAGATTCAAGATTAATGCAAAGAAGGAGGTAGAACAAAACACTGCTTTAGTACCAGATTTTAGAAAAGCCAATTACCAGGGCCTCAGACACCAACTCCAGGGTATAAATTGGGAGGGAATAGGAGTAGGCAGAGAGGAGGATCAAAACATTGAGGTAGAATTGCATTATAATAGCATAGTTAGAGACATTGAGGTAGAATTGCATTATAATAGCATAGTTAGAGAAATTCATACAGGGCAGGAACAGTATATACCTAAGAGGAGAATTAGGTCAAATAGAAATGATCCAAAATGGATGAATAGCAACATTAGAATGGAAATTGGATTAAAAAGGGAATTCTATAGGAGAATTAAAAGGGGAGAAGTACAGGTAGTAGGGCAATATAATGACCTAGCTAAGAAAGTTAAAAAGGATATTAGGACTGCAAAGAGGAATTATGAGGTTAGGATAGCTAGAGATGCTCAGAAGGACCCAAAAAGATTCTATCAGTTTGGAAAAAATAGGACCTCTTAAAGGAATGGATGGCAGCTTGATAGAAAATGGTGAGGAAATTAGTAAGGAATTAAATAAATACTTGTCCGTGTTTTCTCAGGAAGAGTCGGGTAGGGAACTGGAGCCAGTACAGATCTTTAGGGGACAAGAGGTTGATAAATGGATAGGGATGACAGGTGCGATGACTAAATATTGGATTATTCCAAGGATGGGGGACAAGGAACTGCCTCGTGTAGGTCATTAACTGACCTCTTGCAGTCTCCTAATTTCTTGTGTTCTTATATCACGAGTGTAAAATAGTTACAGTAACACTACACCTAATATAAGATAATGGAAGGAAAATGAAATATTGCATAAACATTTTTTGTCACATTTTGTACTTAAACTCACTAACTCCCTTAGCTTTACTTGCATTGGATTTTGAATCTTTGATTCAAAATCTGCACATTTTTCCGATCCTTATGGTATGCAACAAGTACTGATAAATAAAATATTAGTTGTTAAAATGGCTGATAAGTAAAATTACTGCAAACTACCTTCCACTGCTTGAAGCACTCAGTGATGCCCTCCCGCGCAACCTGAGGCTGCATCTCTCTTGTTGTAAGCGATACTTATGTCACCCTCCAGTTTGCAGTAATTTCATTTTAACCACCTAATATTTTGTTTATCAGTACTTGTTCAATGCCATAAGGATCGGAAAAATGTGCTGATTTTGAATCAGTAATTCAAAATACAATGCGAGTAAAGTTAAGGGAGTTACAGTGAGTTTAAGTAAAAAATGTGACAAAAAATGTTTATGCACTATTTCGTTTTCCTTCCATTATCTTATATTGGATGTAGTGTTACTGTAACTATTTTATGCTTATGATATGCATTAATGTATCACGAACACGATGGTAGGCTCCGTTTTCCTTAGAGTACAACATTTCAATGCACTGAAAATGTGAAAACCCGCCCATCTCATAAACGTCGGCCAGTATACTTCGGAAGCTCTAACTACGACCACCACCCCCACCCCCACCAGTGTTGAAGTATCACCACTATAATAGTTGAGCTACCACCACCATCACCAATGTTGAATCAGAAGAACCAGTAATGCAGGAGATGCCACCAACATAATCATACACCTGCCCTAGGCCTGTAATATTTAAATTTGCACATTGCAGTTTGACTGGCCATTGCAAACTTTAGTGTTGCTAGTCTTGGGAGGGGTACGATTGCATTTGTGGTATCTAGTCACTGATTCTTCTGGAGTAGAGGCGTTGTTTCTGTCCCTACAGAGAGGTAACAATCTACTCAGTATGGTATTTTCATGCAGCTTAAAACACCAACACCCTCTCTAGGATTGCCACACACTGACTTAGCTTAGCCACCTATATACCCTTCCATTACCCAAGGTGAGTAGGTCAGTGTGTGGCAGTGTTGGTGTTTTAAGCTGCATGAAAATACCATATTGAGTAGATTGTTATCTCTGTAGGGACAGGGATAACGCCTCTACTCCAGAAGAATCAGTGACTAGATGCCACCAATGCAATCGTACCCCTCCCAAGACTAGCAACACTTAAGTTTGCAATGGCCAGTCACGTATATGCATGCAACTGCAATATGCAAACTAAAATGTTACAGGTGTATGATTATGTTAGTGGCATCTCCTGCATCACTGGTTCTTCTGGGGCAAAACATTGTCCCTAAGTAAAAATCTACTTCCTCTGGTCTTGTCCTTTCATTCCTGGTGCACAATCTGTCTTCACTCGGGATTCTCTCCATAGCAATGAACTCACGTTCCCTTCCTCTATCTGCATTAACTTCGCACATGTCCGCTTGTTCCATCCTCCTCCTCAGCTTCTTGTACTCTATTACTTCTCACTGTTGTCTCAGCACTGCACTGAACATTCCGGCGTTGTCCATGTTGTCACATGATTGCTGCAAGACACACAGGAAGTTATCAACTGAGATTTTTTTCATTAAAACTGAAAAAGTAATATGTTTTTTTCCTCCAAACAAAAGTTGTATTTAAAGAACCACTAACCTGCCTGTGGGCCAGATAACATAAGCAACATACACCTTAGTCACCTTGGACCAAATAGTATTGAGGAACTCCCCAACACACCAAACCTGGAGAGGCGGCCAAGGATCAGGCAGTATTGAGAACTGTCATTAGGTGAACAAGGTGGAGACACACACACATGTATACAACCTTTGAAAACAGAGAGAGAGCGTGACTGAAGGATCTGGTGCGATATATTTTCTAAAAACAAGCCTCTTAAGGGATATATAAAAATTTCACCTTATGAGAAATTAATCAATACACAATATTTACATTGCACTCCATGAACTCATTACATAACAGGAAACATGAGTGGTATATATCCTACTTTCTATATTATCTCTCCTAAAAAAGTTTGGAAAGAATGTTTAATTAACTTTGAACATATGATATGTATACATGACTAAAAGACCTTCGCTATATATATCTTAACAGAACATCAAATATGCCCAGCATACTTATTTCAGATTAAATCTAGCATTTTACATGTATTTACAAAACGTATATAAATAAATGTAGCAATAGTTTATGTTGAAGCAAAATGTACATTATATTACAGTCACTATATGTAAATAGCACAGGATTTGAAGTTCATATAATCATTTGGACTGTTATTTGCATGAACTTTGCATACTTATGAATATGAAATAGTCTTGTGGTGTGAACGTTTTAAATGTTGATAATTATTTCAAGACATTGATTATTAATCATGGTCAACAAATGAGGTTCATATAGTTGGACATGTCCCTTGTTATGCACATTGTCCATGCTTCATGCTCTCTTCCCCCTTTTTGTTTTTACAGTTTCTCAGATATTCTATAGTTTAGGTTCCAATAATATAGGTGAACTCCTACTTAAACTTACTCCCTTAATTCAACTTTTACATACATACCTTCATTGATCTCCCTTTACAAACTATCTTTCTATTAAAGGAACTCAAAAGAACATCACTGAGTGTAGAACTAATTAGCATATATACAGAATGTAAATGCATAACCTAATTAGAGGGGCACTCAGTAGAGAGTAAAGTACCTCCTGTCGCCATCACTGATATTTGTGAATCTTTTCCCCGACTTATTTTTAAAAATTAAGTTAATGCATAGGGCACCAGTGTTGGTACCTAACATGCATATCACTCACACTACCACACACACATACACACAGGAGGATAGGATTTCCAGCCTTTCGCTTCTGCCGGTATTGCAAGAACACAAATGCTTGGCTTACTCCCGTGCCTATTTTACTGCAAGGTGAGCAGAGGTTACAGCGTATAAGAAGACAAATCCATTTTGTCTTCACCCAACCTGGAATTCGAACCCAGAAAATCTTGGTTGTGAGCCAAGCGTGTTAACCATTACACTACTGGGCCACTAGACCAGAACCTTGACATTAATATTTAGAGAACTGAATGGATACTTTGGGTACAGGGTCATGTTTAGTGAAGCTTTGCAAGGTTGTAGTGAATCTATTGAGAATCTTGAAGGTTGGCACCAGCTTCGTGTTGGGTACACCAAAGATGACGCCCAAGATAATATGCGTGTGTGTAAGTGTGTGTGTGTGCACGTGCTCGAGGAGTCACTTGCTGTATTATAATGATGCATTTTGATGAATATTACGATGCTGTGATGAATATTATAGTTACACAAATCTCTATACATAATTGTGATTTATTGCACTTGTACCGCACCTCTATGAACAAAAGTTATATATATTTAGAATCTAAAGTTGGAAAATAAATCTGACTTTCTATATCAGCTTCTAAATTGCAATGACAAAGCTGATAGAACAATCACATATATCAAAGTGTTTCGATGATGCATCAATGTATCACATTATACACAGAAAAGTCTCTTAATAGATTCACAACTTCCAAATGAGGCCTTCCCTTTCAGATCACGCAATTAAAATTATAAATAGATAACCTGTAAGAGTCTAGAGCCCTAAGAAATTTGCTAGAAAGAAGGCAAAGCACAGCACAACAGTGGCGAGGATGGCAACAACCCAAACTGGCACCATGCCTGAAATAAGAAAGATAATCTTAGAAATCTTTACAGATAAAGACGGATGCACACTGGGAGTGAAGCTACGCTATGCACGGGATGCCGCGGTTGAATGCTGGCAATGCTTGCTACGCGAGAATTCACATTGGAAGAGATACCGCCAAGCTCTGTTTTCAAACAAGTGTTACATCATTCAGTGGCAGCAGCCATGGGAGATGGTACTCCATAGTTTTTTGAGGAGAAAGAGGAGGAGGAGGAGGAGGAAGAACTATTACTGCTAACTCTAGCATTAAATAATAAAAGAGAAATGCGTGCATGAAATAAATTTGCCATGGGTGAAGTTTGGTTAATATCATCATCTTGTGCAAGAGTTGGAAGACGATGAAGAAAAACTCAAACAATACTTCACATTATTGCCCGCTCAGTTCAATGAAACTCTCACTTATTAAACAAGATATCAAGAAACAAGATGAATTTATATATATATATATATATATATATATATATATATATATATATATATATATATATATATATATATATATATATATATATATATATATATATATATGTATATCCCTCCATAGTCATGTCATAATAAGCATGGATATTTCTGTACTTCTTCTATCAGTGCTCCACGGTGATTGCGGATTGTAGGTGACTCGCAGTATATGGTGACTCTATTGCGGTCCGTGACAAACTGTTGTCTGGCAAGTGTCAGCTGTCAACTAATTTTTTAAAACTCATTGGAGTAGGGTTTGGGGTGGAGGCCCGGGGGATACCAAAAGTACTCACACACGCATGCGTGAATGGAGCTAGGTTTTGAAAAAGTCACTGGCCTGGTGATCGATCAAACCATGCGTGTGACATAGGTAGCATAGCGGATGTAGCTTCACAACTGGTGTGAACACATATATTGAAAATACACGGAGGTGATTGAAAGCCACGTAGCTGCGCATCGCGTGCATCCCATGTGTAGCGTAGCTTCGCTCCCGGTGTGCATCCACCTTAATGCATGTCATGTCCTATGGCAGTGGAAGGTCAACAATCCTGCCTTCCTGTGTATGTGGAGTTTGTTTTTGAATGCATGTGTAGATCCCTACTACTATTATGGGGAGGCGGTGGTACAGTGATCTAGCGCTCGGATATGTGAGCCTAGGGTCCCGGGTTCGAATCCCTATTATTCGCTGACCACTTTTCATTCTTTGATATCATCGCCAAGTGGCCAAAGACTACCCAAATTGCTGCCATACTGTCCTCAGACAGGACTTACAATGTTTATATGCATCTGAGGCTGTAGTAGCAGTTAGCCTCGCACGTTCTCAACATATTCAAGAGAGAACGTAAACATTTGAGGCGTTACTATTTATATATATATATATAAAAAAAAAATAATAAAATAAAATAAATAAATAAATAAAACTATGCCAAATAACAGGCGAGGCAAGTCCATCTGTGCCTCCATAAGTCTACTGGCGCTAACGGTTAATGATACAGAAAAAAAAGAGACCAGTAATGGTCTATGACTCTCCATAAGAGGTGCTAACAAATGGTGACATAAGGCATATAAAAATTTACACATAAAATCTGTTACTGGATAACTATAATTGTTTGGTTATTGACTATCATTCAATATTGAATGATCCACATGAAAAAAATTATGCATTTTGAAAATACTGAAAACTCTGTAATGATTAAAAGAAATGCTTACAATATCTTGGATTCATATAAACAACACCAGCATACTTGGTTAAAGTTGTTTTTCCTTTTCAATTTTTCATGAACCCAGAAATTCATACCTGGTCGAGGAATGTGGTGTATCTTGAGGGCATTATCACATGAAATGGAGAGGACGGAAGCATCAGAGAACCCACGCACCATCTGTGACGCCTTGCTCTGTGTAGGCAGCCACTCCAGGCCCGTTATAAACATGCTATGGGCATCTTCTATTACACGTAGTTGCTGAAATGCAATTAATTCAGTAAGAACAAGAAAATATCTTAATCCAGTTATCTATCTATTTATATAGCAGATTGTCATCCACCACTCTCTAAAGTTTCTGTTCACTCTCTACAAACAGACATGCATGATCACCCAACCCATTGCATTAACTTTCAGTCTTGCACCTACATTCCACACTTTAGCTTTCATTACTTTCATACACCCATTTATAGAAATATTATGGATCATTGATGAAATGACTAAGATTCATTCAATCATGATACTTACTTGTAAACTAAAGGCAATGAGGATGTATATAGTGCCACCCATGGTACCTGTAGCCAAGTACTGGCCATTGTCACTGAGGGCCAGACTACTCAGAGACCCGGCCAAACTCTTTGTTCGTTCCTGCTTGTATGTTTTGCCGCACCACTTGGCCACAATGGCTGGATTCTTAGATCCTATGACTGGATTGCTGATTGTGAAGAGTTTAGTCTTCTGTATATTTCCCTCAACAATTCCGTATCTAGAAACAGAATGCTTTGTAAGAGGATGACATTATGTTATATGCTGTATATGGTTTTAGACCTGTGTTATTAAACATAAAATATTTTGATAAGTCAAAACGTATTCTTTAAAACTGAAGATATGATGAAGCATACTTGGCACGGAAGCATTTGTATTTGACTCCATTGGTTTGCAACACCACATGTACGAGTTTGCTTCCATCTTTGAGGTTCCACACACAACACTCGAAGGTAGGTTTACACACAGACACAATCTGCAAGGTGGATGATGAGCTTGGTCTTAGTAGATGAATGATAAAAGATAAGAAAAAATATGAATTTATAAATTAACATGAGAATGTGGAGATGTAGCCTACTCATCCTTTTCCAAAAGTGAAGAAGAGTACCTGTTTGCAATCTGGTTTAATGTCAAGGGCATCAACTTCCTTGTCATGGGCTCTTATCTGTCTTTCCTTCTTCATATCTGGTAAACTCCAGACTCTCAGATAACCGTCTGTTCCCCCAGTCACTAGGAATTTGTAGTCAGGAGATATTCCACAGCATTTCTGATAAATCTCATCTTCTGATTTATTCCTGGGGATAAAAATGGGCATTTATTTCACGTTTGCTGAAGTTTAAGATTAATAAAATATTCATATCATAAACATACTTAAAATTTAGGCAGACTTTTTACCTAAAGACTGTGTCCATAGAGCTGATTTTTTCCACATCAAATGTAAAGTACTTGGTTCCTCGAATGGTTGTATTGATGGATCGCCGCCTCTTTTTCTCTTCTGATATTTCTTCTTTTTCTGTTGATCCTTCCTCTGCACTCTTCTCACTTGTTCTTCTTTTTCTCAGAAGGCCTGCTGGATGCACTGAACAAAAACATAAGTACAAGAAATTACAGACTGTCATGTTAAGAGGGAATTCTCATTATCTTTTCTCGCTTAGCAAGTTTAGCATTAATATCAGGGATAAGAAATATTAAAAACTGGATGTTGATTACTCATCTAATTGACAATGAGAAACTGGAAACAAATAATCTTATTGATTTATTCCTTATATAAAACTGGCTATTTCTCAAACTAGTGAATTGACATAAAAAAGAAGCAGGAATCCAGTGCATTGCAAAAAGAATTAGATGCATGAACAAAGAATTAAAGAAACTACCGAGGAACTTTATATTTTTTTTCGTATCTATCCCTTCTAGCTTTGGTCAGGGTTCTTATTGAATACATTAGCTCCAAAATCTACTGAGCCAGAAATACACTCATGGCCTAAAAAGTCTATACATCTATCTATATACCTGGCCTATATCCCTACTAAAAGGGGGTAGCCACGACAAGGCATTTAGAGTTCAGGGAGACTATACTCTCCCTTCCCATCCAGTGCTGTCTTTTTGTATAAGAGAATACAGAGAAAGGGATTCCTAAGCCCCTCGCTCCATCCCTTTTTGTTGCTTTTGATATCCTCAAGGAATACAGTGGTAGTATTCTTGCAGCCCTAACCACAGGCCTCAAACAGTACAAATATTAAATAACCTTTGTCTTTTCCTTTAGAAGACTGCTGTACTGTTACTTCCTCCTTTCTCACTGTCCTGAGATTTGGCTTCAGCTTCATAATAACACACTTCTCCTCCTGACCAATTGCCAGAGTGATGATGGGTGCTGTCTTAACAGTGGTGGCTGCTGTGATGGCTCCTGGCCATGCAACCATGTTGGTGATACAGTCATCTCCAACTTCATGGGAGAGAACTCTTTCTCCCACTGTCTGGCTCCCATTGTGGTAAAGTTCATATACATCCTGCAAGGTAGAAACTGTAAATTTACAATGCTTTTCTGGAAAAATAAAAGGATGAGGCAGATCATCTAAGGCCTCTATTGAGCCTACTGGCACCACAGATAAAGGATTTATAAAAAAAAAAAAAAATAAATAAATAAAAACTTCCAGTGAAGAACAACATTAAACTGACGAGGCTCTCTGCAGGAGGTTTGAATCAGTCAAGCAGCTTAGGTTTCAAAGATTAGGAAAGGTTTGATCAAATTATAAGAAAATTGAAAATGAATAGGGTGGGGAAGGGTTGGCAATTGCCAGAGAAAGGCCCATCCAAAACTTCACTGCTACTTATCATTTTCCATATTAATACTTAGTTATTTACTTATTTACGGGGATGAAACTTTTTCTAATAATTTTTGTAGGTATGTTATTTCTCAATAAAAATCACCATTTTATTCGTTTATGAGAAGGGGAAGCTAGAAAAAAAAATTAATTTGCAAAAGTAATGGATAGCAATTTAAATGAAAACTCATCAAATCTTATCAGAAAAAAAATGTTTCGTCCTCAGAATCAGTGTGTCCACTGATACAAAGTCACTTATATCTCTTTCCTACACTGGTGCTCAAGTTGTGTTATGAGTTTAAACATTTCCTGTTTAGCAACACCTAACATCCTCGTAGACACCTCGGTAGGAGGGAATGGTACAGTCACTTCCTACATCAAGAAATCCAACCACATAATTAACTATGTAACCACACAACACACATTCTACGAGGCAGTTTTTTACCATTAGCTATCCATTTTTTTTCTTCTCAGAAACAAATAGAATTCTTTAGTAAATCTGCAAAACAATGTCTCCAAACCAACCAAAATAACTTATGTTGCCCTACACAGGATACTTACTGCACTGAACATTTATAACATCTGTGAAGGTTTTAGTGAGCGTTTGCTAAAACTAAACGAACTTAAAGGGTTATGTCCCCCCCCCGAACTAACCTAACCAGATCCCCCAATTTCACAACCCTAGCCTAAACTAAACTGACGTAGCCTCCACGAATCCCCCCAACCTAGCCTAACTCTGATTCTATTAGGTGAGTGGACCTAGAAATCAATCAATACATGTTAAGTAAACCATCGACCGCTCACTAAAACTTCACAGATGTTCCGTACAGTATGTATACTGTGTACTGCAACAAAAATCATTCTGGTCGGTTTGGAGGCGTTGTTCTGCAGATTAACCAATTTCTTAATAAAACAATAAGCTACTTTCTGAAAAAATGACACTCGTGCAAACATTACTAGGAGTGACACTACACACATTCCACGAGGCTCATTTTCTTTACTATTGTCTATGATTTCTTCATAAGCACACATACTTTCATGAAACAACAAACAACTCTCTGAAAGAATCACATTCGTACAAACATTAATTAGAGTGAAATGGACCACCAAGAGACTTACAAACTGGTTCTTGATCCCTGTCTTGGCCGAGCCGCCGCCCCCGCCCACCACAACGTGTCTTCCGCCCACTGCTGTCACTGTATAACTTGGGTAGGTGAGGCTGGCTACGGTCTCACATTTCTTCTGAGTCGTCATCCTTGATCAGAATGCAACATGAGCTGCTATCGTATTGCCCACGTCGGCGCCGCACCACCGTCCACCATCAGCCAGCTGTCAGCCTGTCACCTCTGTTGTCACAGTCACACGTCATACATAGTTATACAGGTTATGTTGTGGTGATGCCTAACATTGTATATTTATCATAATAGTGTATTAGTTCTTTTTAATCTCATTGGTTTTATATTATAGTGTGTATTGTGTTTTTTTAAATGCCATTTTTTGTGTAATTATATGGTTTGGGATTTGTTTTAGTTGAATTGTTATGCGACTCTGATATATGAGCTTTGATCTTAGTCTTGGTATAGGAGACTTGCCTTCCTATCGACAGCTCGTGTGAAGGATAGAAGAAACAAAAAAGCGTTAAAAAAATATATACTCTACTCTACATGTTAATTTCTTCTCCCAGCAAACTGCATTTTCTCTCGAGGAACTCTTTCAGCGCGTCAATTACTTGCATCATGACAGTCCCAGTAGCAATGATAATAATAATAGTATTGATATATACCTTATTTAGTCATTTTTATGTAATACAGAAAAAAATAACTTGCTTTGGATTGGGCTCTTACTTCTTTCTTAAGGAACATACTATACAGGATATACATGTAAAACTACAATACAGCACATTTCTACACATTTTTAAGACTATAAAAACTAGATATAATGTCTTGTTGCTGAGGAGTATACTGTTTTATTGCACTCAGGCTATTGTGACACTAACACTATTTATAAATCATACGTATCTAAGAGATTAGTTTGAAAATACACGATTGAATACATGTATGCTCATAGGTACAAATGATTTCATGTACCTTGAGGTTCGCTGTACAGGTTAACTTATTCTCCTGCCTGAGTTGAAGTAATTCAGCTGTGTAATGAACACAATTGAAAACTGACTCTAGATATTACTTTAATATTTGTTTGTTTCAGCTGGTTTACTTGCTAACAATCCAAGATATTAGTTGCATATTACAAGCATACATATTAAAAACTACATTCTTCCACCTCCAACTTACACATTTTTCATCTTCGTGAAAGCTGAAGCTTTTGCTCCCCTAAGCCATTTGAGGCCTTCAAGAATGTCATCAGTCTTGTGTTGGGAGGACAGATAAGCACTGGTGATTTGTCTCTTGAGAACTGGTAGTTTGTACAGCTGAATGGTGAATTTGCAGTTAGTGAATGATTAAATAATATCCCCGAACTAGGCATCTATAGACCATATAGTTAGTTCTGCTTCGGTTAACGAAAAAGTACTACCACTCACCAAAAATCTGCCATGACCCAGGATTGAATTCGCAACCTTTAGTTCACGAGACGAGCATTGTACCACAGAACCATCTGACCCTCCAGTTAGTGAATGAATAAATTCATAACAGTTTATTAAGAATATATTTTTGCCAGGGTGTGGCATAGACTATTTCTGGTCTCTTGCAGGAAAGATGATTAAATAATAATGAGTGCTACCCTTCTCACCATGAAGCTGCTGTGAATCGATGAAGGTAATTACATATCCTCCCCGAACTAGGTAACTATAAACCATATAGTTCTGCTAGGTTTAACAAGAGCACTGCCCCTCTCACCAAGAAGCTGCTGTGAGCCATGACTGAACTCACAGCCTTTAGTTCATGAGCTGAGCATTGTATCACAGTCACTCGCCCCTCTGAGCCAGAATCAAACTGGCAACCTTCAGGTCATGAGCTGAGCATTGTACCACAGAGCCACCTGGCCTCCTTTTGTAGGAAACACTCAATCCACTGACTTAACAACATAATCTATCTATATCTCCAACATCTCATCACCTCCACAAACCTTTCCTAACTAAGTGTTGCTCAATATATCTTTAATGACACAAATAAAACCTTTGACTTTTTATTGAAATAATTGAAATGCACTTAGAAATAATATGTATCCAACACAAACTTAAAATACCTTAGGTACTTTATTGATATCCTCCAACACTTTGTCGTAAGCTTCTTGGTATTCACCGTTTTGGCGAATAAGGACAACAAGGGTGCCTCTTTTGGTCCCCATGGCAGCACCTAAGTCTTCTCTGGATGGTGTGTAGATGTAGGGAATGTCCTTCTCCTCACACACAGCAGGAAGGTGGCACATCACTTCAATGGGGGAAACATTTCCAGCAAAGATAACAATTCTGCAAGAAAAACATTTAATAATTGTCTTTAATCAAATGACTCCATAGTAATTTGTCTATCTAGCTATCTATAGTTTCTGATGCCTCTTTCCTACCGGCAATGTCCCACAAGGGTTGACAAAGCAAGGGGAGAGTGTATGTCTCGGGAAAGGTGAAGGCTCTTCTGCCACGGTCATCCCTTTGAAGGACATTCATGAAGGGGACAAGGTTAGAAGCTTCAACATCACTGATTAGAGATGTAAAAAGCCTTTTATAAAGATTGTTCAAGTGCGGTCAGGTCTCGAGGAACTGAAAAGTCGTTTAAGGTGAGCTCCGCTGTGAGGCAGGGTGGAGTGCTATCACCTTTGCTATCTATCATATATATATATATATATATATATATATATATATATATATATATATATATATATATATATATATATATATATATATGGATAGATGTATTAAGAGAATACATGTGTGTGAGGATGAGGTAATGGTCCTGAAATATGCAGATGACGTGGCAATAATAACAAGAACAGTTGTCATATTACAGGAGGTATTGAGCAAATGAAACTCGGAACTGGAGGCACTGGTATGATAATAAATCTAAGAAAGGCCGAAGTAATGATGGTGAGTAGGCAAAGAGATGAAATAGAGTTGAGATTGAGTGATGCTGTACTGGACCTTGTAGATCACTTTAAATACTTGGGTGTTGTGATCAATGAAAAATGCAATACGAAATTATAAATAAATAACTAAATAGCCACGTTCTCCAAGAATGTAGGGATAATGTACCCACTATTAAAAGAAAAACACATATCTGCCAGAGTTAAAACAATAATGTACAAAACTATCCGAAGACCAATGCTGGATACTGACAACAAAACAAAAAAGTAAAGTGCAGGTGGCAGAAATGAGTGTTAAGACCAATCAAGGGAGTGATGCGACAAGACAGACTAAGAAATTATGACATAAGAATAAAGCTAGAAGTGGAATCCAAACTTATATTCACTGAAAGAAATCAGGTGAGATGGTAAGGCCGCATCATGTGTGTGGATGAAAATAGAACACCAGTGAAGTACAAGTGGACTCCAGCTGGATAAGATGGAAAGACGCAATACGCGAAGCTGTGGGTGCTCGAGGGGAGATGCTGGAGTATGTGGAGGAGACGGAACTGTACGCAGACAGACAAGAATGGAGGACATTCACGAAGCACCATGACTGACAGAGGAAACCCTACCTGGTGTATGGTGAGAAAGGTGGAAAAGGTTGGGTTAGTTTTTGTCAGGCTTATTCAACCACAGCTCTGGGAAAGTTATGCTAACAAAGCTATTTTTTTCTGGAAATGTTTTACATCTTCACCAGAATGACATTTGGCTACAAAAGGAAATAGCGCCTGCCCCTCGCACAACCCCCTAGTTTTAGTCATAGAAAACATTTGATAGCTTCTAAATTAACATGACATAACACAACCGAAATTAACCATATATTGACAAATAACAGAACCTTGTTCAACCCAAACTAAAATTTACTTTTCGAAGAGAAGGAAATTTTTTTTTTTTTCTGTTATTCAGCAGCCTAACTGTTTGAGGTGATCTAAACAAGAATCTGAGGTTGAATTTGCAGTGCATTATAAAGGTAAAGAGATATCGAGTGTGTCATGAATCGATGGATAAAGTTTTATGAGATAATTTATATAAAAAAATTCTCACCCTGTTTCTCCTTTCCTGATCCGTGACTGAACATCCTTCAATCCATCTCTTATGAAAGTCTTGTGTTTGGAAGCTGGAATAATAATAAAAAGTTAGATTTATTGCTTGTTAATGAGTCTGTATCATTTAAAAGCTTAGTAAAAATATAGTCATTAAAGTTGACCACCACGCGGCACCTTACCTACCTTTCTTAATCAGCTTATAAATCCTGCCAGCGAGTTTCTTGGAGGCCATGGGCTGTGCAATGACGCTCACATACTTGCATTTTTCTTCGTATGATATCTCACCGTCTTCTGCCTCTGCTGCCATTTCCGTATTTATGTCCTCCTGCGTCATCAGTTGTTCTGTCTTCTCCTTCCCCATGTACTCCTAATAATAATAATAACAATAATAAAAATAATAATAATGATAATAATAATATTAATATATACTTTATTTAGTCTTTTAGTGTAATACAGAAAAGAAACTTGGGTAAAATTTTTAATCTTCCCATAATGGCCTCTCTTTACGAAATAAAATGACGTCTGCACCTCGTCCAACTCCCTACTTTTGGTCATAGAGAACATTTAATATCCTCTAAATTAACCTCACCTAACCTAAATTAACCAAACCTTAACCTACATTGACAAATAACAGAACCTTGTTCAAACCAAACTAAACTTTACTTTTTGAGGTCTTACAGAAAACATTGAATATCTCACTGACTAAGAATTTGCGACGGAAATGTAATCAAAACCTCCTCAAAAGAATATAATCCTGAATTCTCTAGAGCATTCTGGTGAAGATGAGGGTAAAACTGGAGAATAGGTCCTTGTCGCATTCAAGCACGAAGCTGACATATCAGTTAGAAGACTCGGTAGTGGTTCCAGAAACGTAAGAAAAATGAGGTGCTCACTTCTAGTGTGGCCGTAATAGCACTCGAAAGTGTGGCGATCCTCACCAGTTTCTAAGTCCAGCGAGCTCCCTCCCTGTGTAAAGTAAACACTGATCTGATTTTCTTTTGTTTATGACTGTGATTTGTGGGTAATGGCATATAAGAATTTCATGATATCTATAGAATTCTATTCACCAATCGTGGTGCTGCCCGTCAGTGCTATTCGTGCCGCTACCAATCACAGCCTTCCACACTAGGCTCAGATAGGCTTTTGTTTTGTTTTAGGGACAAGTCAGGTGTATCGATACAGATTCATCATCACTTTTTGCTATGGCGTCCATTGGATTACACCTGCCAGTGTCTTGTGAAGGCTGTTATATGTCTTATGGCGATTTTTGTGGGACATATTATAACGACTGTGAAGGGCTACTAAAACACTTTGTTGGTTATTTATCAACTGCAATGTTTAAAATGACCTATGCAGATGTGAAGAAGAGATTTCACGTCTTTCTCACCGAAGCTGCGAAACTCTACCCACCTCCATCGCCAGAACAATAACCACACCACACCGGTAAGTCATAACGGTATAATTTTGGAGGTCCTGGGATTCCAGGGGGGGTGCAGCTCCTTCTGCTAGATTAGGTTAGGTTAATGTCCTAGCGGGGGCGTCCCTGGTTAGGTTAGGTTAGGTTCAGGTTAGGTTAGTAGTGGGGGGGTGCGCCCACCCCTGCTAGATTGTTAGGTTAGGAAATTTCGATTGTTTTTTTTTTCTTCGAATTTTTTTCAATTTTGAACGGCCATATTTCGCTTGATTTTCATCCCCCCCCAAAACCCCCGATTCCCCAAGCTTGTTGGAGGGGATGGGGGGGGAGGGGGGGGGGAATCGGGGTGACGGACTTATTCTCCAGAATTACCAAGATGAGAACATAAGAATTGAGGAAACTGCAAGAGGCCAGTTGATGACCTACACGAGGCAGTTCCTTGTCCTCTACCCTTGGAATAATCCAACATTTATCCATCCCACCCCTCACCCCTATCCATACTTTCATCCAATCGTCTTGTAATGTTACTTATTGACTCATCTCTTACTACGTGTCTACCCAGCCTATTCCAATCGCTCATCACTCTGTTAGTGAACCAATATCATCTACCTATGTCTGTCCTGTTTTTCTAGATGTAAAATAATACCGACACTTACTTTGGATTGGGCTCTAACTTCTTTCTCACACAGGTTCTCACGCGGGCTTTGTAGCAGCAGAATAATGTGGGTGTAACAGAGCGAACCACCACTAGTGGAGGCGAAGGCTGAATGTAATCTCAGTATTTCTCACGTGGCGTCAAGCCGCCAAAACAACTGATCTTGATATCGATCTTGATCTCACAGGAGGTCCGAGTTTCCCCAAAAGAGAACAACTGGCAGCACCTGTGAAAGAAATCAAACAAAAAACACAGCAGAAAAAGTGCTAGGCAAAATTACTTCATAAATCTAACATGCCACATTTTTTTCTTCAATAAAATCCTTCACAGCATCAATCATTTGATTTGCCACACCATTCAACTCCAACAACAGCACCAATGTGACCAAATGCACCATCCACTCACAAACAGTTCCTTCACCCACCACATTGAGTTCACGTCCTGATTCATTAAAAATCACCCTCATCATATCATTGTTCTTTCTCATAGCTCTTGCATTCCAGCATTACATGCACCACAGTCTTATCCACACCCTTTGCTCCTAGCTTCTGCCTATTTATACGTCCTGGCATTCACTTCCATACACTGCTCTCATTCTGAACACCTCCCAAGCTACCACCATACCACACTCCATGCTAAGGGGCCTGCTTCTTCCTGTACCACCTCAGAGTTTCCTTTCCCTCCATCCCATTATTTACACTTGCTTAGTCCTTCCTTCCGCTTTCACTGTTTTGTCTATCTCACTTTTCCATTTTCACTCATCCCACTCTACCTCCTCTCTATTTCTATCTGTCATTTGCAATTCAGCAACATTCAGTCTATCGATCCCCAAGTGGTCTGTGTACTCTCCTAGCTAACATATTGTTCTTGTCTATCATACTCCTACATTTCTTTGCCCATTTACAATCCTAGAATCCATAAGTATATCTTTCTTGCTAATCTTGCTTCATTCATTCTCTCTAGTCTCACTTATATCTTAGGGTTGTTTTCACCCCATATCCCCTCTCAGGGCTTCCACTGCTGCATATCTAGATGCATTTAGAACTATTCTGGTTACTTTGTTTTGTCCCACCTCCAGTTTCTCTATCTCACTCTCATTCCAAGCCACCACACCCATACCATACCACACTAAATGCTCTTCTAGGGACTGGTGTAACACTTTTTTGAACTTATATATCAACACCGGCTGGGTGGTGTAATGGTTAGCACGCTCAGCTCACAACCGAGATGAATTCTGTACTTGAATCCCAGGCGTGTGAAGACACCATGGGTTTGTCTTCTTAAACACTATAACCCCTGCTCCCCTAGCAGTAAAATAGATATTGGAGTAAGCCAAGGATTTGCGACCTTGCAATCCCAGCAGCAGCAGAAGGCTGAAAATCTTCTCCTGTGTGTGTATTTGTTGGTAGTGTGTGATATGCGTGTCATGCACTAACACTGGTGCCCTATGCATTGAAAGAAAAAATTCAAATCAAATTAAACTGATCCAAGAGGCCTTCCATCAGTACAGAGTTCTTCACACTGCCACTAGAATTAAAAAAAAAAATTTCCTCCACCATCATGCGTTCACTTACTGCTTATCTAATGTCGATACAAATATCTACTTTGAGCCACATATAAGATGACTTTATTTGTTTCTGAGTGTCATTCGGTTCAAGTGATACTTATACGATGTTTGTTGGTCATCCTAACCCTCCAGCCTTTCTGTTCAAAGCGGCTCCTTAGTCCTCGAACTCAATCAACCTGACTAGAGCCACACAGCAACTGACTCAGCGAGGGTAAATGAACTCCATAAGGCAGACGTCCAGCAGTATAGTAGTAATAGTAGTGGTAGAGGTGAGGTTAGGTGCTGACAGTTCTACTCATTTCCTACCCTATTTGTGAGTCAATTCTTACCTCCCTCTATCCTTTATCTCCATTCATCTGATATGATATGAAACCTAGTATGTTTATCATCTGTCAGTTTGAACTCATTCCTTTGCTTGCACGGTTCCATTCTGGTAATGAAATGTGTAGATAACGGAACAAGTTTTCTTGATGAACCTTTCCTCATATAGCATAAAATATTACACATCAATGGTAAGATTGATGAAAACAGTCAATGTTTTATTTCAAAACCCTTGATTTCAGACTTATAGTACTTCAACAAAAATAAATATACATGCAAGTCATGTTATATTGTTTGTACTGTCACATAATAAGTGTGCAGGAATACATTAGAAGGTGTAAGGAAACATGAATTACTATATCTTTTACACATCTGTACATCAGCTGGTACATTTGTTTATGTGGCACTGACTTTTTGCTTTGACATCACTAACAAAAGTCATATGTGCAAACTTAATTTGACCACATCAACATCTTTTCATGAAACAATTAAAATGTAAGATCACATGTTTATGAAGAAAGAAAGATCTCATAAACTTGGGTAATGGGTCAGAGAAAACTAAGAGTAACACATCTCAGTTTTCAGAGAACTGCCATTCAGTATGGACATGCTTTGCTGAGTCCTGAATGCTTGTCGATGGCACTGGCAGCATGACAGGATACCTTGGCCAGTCTTTGGTTACTAGTCCTCTTTACCATCTTCATAACACCAATACAGACTGTACCAAACTAACATTGTATTGATCTGGTGCTTCACATTCTCACGCCTTACTCTCACATCACGGTTGCTTTCAGAACTTGGAATAATTTATATTTCAATAATACTAACATGTACTTCTCTTTTTGAGGACCTTTCCTGCCGTTTGGAGAAAAAAATGCTCAGTGGTATCTGCACAATATATATATCATAAAGTATGGTCGGGGCAACATGTCTAAAAACAAATTGTACATCGATTTGCAAAGAATGCTACACAATACCTGTATTCAGTTAACAGCAAGTTCACAATAAAGTATACATATATAGGATCACTATGTATCCTCTATTTCCATTCTAGGATACATTCATACTATTTGTTTCTGTAAGAAAAACAACTCATGCACACATATGAAAAGAATGTTTTTCAACACAATACACTGACAAAGGAGGATATGGCAGATCCATCATGTCAAGAGGAGATACCTAGTATAACCAGAACACTCAACACCTACACATCTTCTCTTCCCACTAGGGAAATCTAACACTGTACACCAACCTGTGGCATCATTTCCAACACTAGACATGGAGTATGCCTACATACATCTTTGGCACAAATAAAATATATTAAGAAACTGGAAAACATTTCTGCAGTTGATATATACACTATATATTTTAATAAAATTTTTTTCAATTTTCATAGATACAAACATATACTGTAACACATGTAAACAGCATAACATAGACATTCTATATTATGGATTCTCTCAGTTATATATAAATATCTCATGATTGATGATTGCTTGATTAAAGAAATTAATGAAACCTGTTTTAACAGCCATAATAGCTATTTTTCATGATGATTCTCGACATTACACAACTTTCTGCTTTATGATGATTTTGTGATACATTTGTTGGCAGCTTGATCAAGTCTGTTTTCCTGAGTCTTCCAACTCAGCCGGTCAATTGGGTTTGTAATGTGTTGTGTGCATAAAAAAATGGCCTTTCTTCTTTCTTTGTAGATACAGCATATATGTATAAACACACACACACACACACACACACACACACACACACACATTGTTTAGCCATTATTTTCAGATGAACCTACTAATACAGTATGTCTTTGTAAATAAAAATCTTTAAAAGCACACAACACAAAACATAAAATTGCCCAGCTGAGTGCATGAAAAGGTCAGGTTATGGACCCCAATGCCAGTCAGTTCATGACCCTAAAAGTTAATTGTTCTGTCATGTAAAGACAGCTTTTCAGTATGCTTTCCTTTCTTCACACGATAATCATTATGTCCAATATATACATATCTACATACATATATAAATACATATATATATATATATATATATATATATATATATATATATATATATATATATATAATATGACATAAAAATACTGATAATAACTAGGTAGACAACAGAGTAGCTTTGGCACATTACTAGCATGGCCACCAGGATGCCCCATAAGGTGCCCAGCACACAGGGAGATACTCCTGGGTTCTTGAGGTGTACAGATAGATAACTTGGTTCAGAGGCAAGATGATATGTGAGAAATTCATATATATATATATATATATATATATATATATATATATATATATATATATATATATATATATATATATACACATACATACATATATATATATATATATATATATATATATATATATATATATATATATATATATATATATATATATATATATATATTTATATATATATATATATATATATATATATATATATATATATATATATATATATATATACACATATATATATATATATATATATATATATATATATATATATATATATATATATATATATATATATGTATATATATATATATATATATATATATATATATATATATATATATATATATATATATATATATGTATATATATATATATATATATATATATATATATATATATATATATATTTATATATATAGGTATCGTTTCACTTAGGGAATGTCTTTCAACTGATATGAAATCATTAAAGACATTGCAGATAAAACTTTGTGGGGTTTTCTATATCATTGGCACTAACAATTTGGTTTGAGCATGAAGAAGCTTAATTTATAGCTGTACATCTTTCTATGCAAATAAATATTTTACCCTACTCTAAGATATTACTATTTCATAGTTGGAGTCACTTGGCAAACATATTAGCATATGTTTTAAAGCATGGTCATTCATCCTTTGTAATAAAATCTTTGAATTCTTTGTAAAATACTATGAAAATACACATTTTATATGCTTATATAGAATCTAGATATTTAAACATTACAACCCTCAGTAATTAAGGTACTTCTTGAACTGCATTCCGCATGGTCAGTGAGTCCCAGGCAGAGGTGCAGCAAGACAAGGTGAGGATGTTGTGGCAGAGGAAGTAGAAAGTACCTGAAGCTACAGGAGTGCCCACCCATCATGGGACTTACTCCCCAGTATCACGCAAAACATCTAAATTTTCCTGAAGGTTAGTAGACACTCTTTGCAATAAATACTATGCATGTCAAGTCATAGTGCAATTAGTTGACTATGTCTTTTGATGTAGGGGTGATTCCCAAGTTTTACTTAAATTTCTAGGTATCTCAAAAAATAATTGCAACTGGAATGAAGAATGATCCACTGTGGAAGACTTTCTACCTTCATACACTGTGACCTGCATCATCCCTTAACTTCCCAGTGGTTTCACCTAACCCTTAAATAATCCTTAAAAACAGAAACAGGTTCCTGCCTGTCATAACCTATCTTCACTGGGACCACATGAATCACCAGGTCTCATTTCATCATCCTTAGTTGGAGACTTCTTTCTGAAGGATAGGGACTTGAAAAGCAAAGCCCTAGTTGATTCGGGCTTTTTCTTTAAACCCTTAAGTCCATCGGTTGACTGAACTCCCTTAGTATGACAAAGCATGGGTTGATGACGGATGAATCGGACAGCTCCATCCACCTGCTGTTTTTTGGTGTCCTCTAGAAGATTGTCCTCAGAGCCACCAGGAATATTTTCTGATGTGTCTGTTTCAGTTGCTGCTGATCTCCTCAACCGACCATTCTTTCTTGGCAATACATCAAGAGACAAACTAAAACCTTTGTGCTTCAAGATAGAGTTTGTAACTAATACACACTTTTCCGAGAGTGTTGGTGAAGGTTGAGCACTGGATGTAACACAAGGTTTTTTTTTTTGTTCAATAAGTTCAAAGGAGGTAGAAGTTTTTATTTCTAAGGAAGAGATAAGACCCTCAGAAGAAGATTCCTTGCATTTGTCTCGTGCTTTCTCTTTTTCATGATTATTAAACATACTTTCATCACACTGCGATTTCTGGGGGTTTGTACCAAAGCTAATTCTTGGCCGTGATATATGAAATGTTCGGTGATGTCTCCGTGTGGGCTCTGATTTACTCCTACTACGTTTCAGAACACTTGGCAGACCCCCCTGTTTACACCTCGTGCTTCGACTACCCATCAAGGTTGACCCATTGGAGGTCCTCTCCTTGTCACTGGAAGAGAAACGTTCTGAGAAAATTCTAAATCGAGCAAACAAAGACTCCTTTTCACTTTTCTTTGGATGCACCTCACCATCTTCAGGTTCATTCTTGGCCTCAGCGTGTGGAAGAAGCCGCTCTTCAAGGGTTCTTGGTGACACAGTTCGCTCACAGCTGGATCGTCCACCAACACTGTTGCGTCGCTCCGAGCTGTTCCTCCGGGATGGGGATATATGAATGTCTGTGGCAATTTTAAATCTTGATGTCCTTTCACTCACATCCACTTCCGTCTCCGTGTCTAAATCTGCACCATCTCCACAATCACAGGTGCTGGAGCGGTACATGGAGATGCGTGATGATGCTCTGCTCCCAATGCTGAAGGAACTTTCTGTTTTCTGCACAATCTTCTTAGAGTTTTCCCGAGACAGATGACTAATGGGTCTCTCTACCTGCATCTCTTCCTCTTCAATTGCTGGTTCCAAGATGGTTTCTTGCTCTTCTAAAGCCTTTTTTGCAGCTTCATTTAATTTTCTGTAGTGATCCAATGCATACCTCACTGGCTGAATGATCAGTTCCTGGGAAAATATGATGTGTCATTAGGTTCCAATATTACTTATCATCCCTGTATGTGATAATGACAACAAGTTTGGAGCAATATGGAAATACACACATGAGAAAACACCATGGCCAAATGTGCTTCTACAAATAAGAAAATTAAGGTTCTCACATCTAGCTCAAGGAGGACCTTCCCTAGAGCTTCAAAGAGAGGCAGCAAGACAAAGCCGATGAAAGAGCACTGGGAGGAAGGTTTGGTCACCTTCTCTCGGTCCATGAAGGGAGACACTGGGAGCCCCTCTAGCTTCTCTAGGTCACTTTGATTGAAGAACTCCTGCAAGAGAATAATTTGGTAGGAAACACACTCACTGATACACACGCATCAATATATCAGGAATGTCTTCTATTATACTGTGGATAAGACTTACATATAACTTACATTTGTTTTGGGATAAATGTTACTGTCTGTTTGTCTCAAGGAAGGAAATTATCTCCTCATTATTTTAACCTTTATGTATCTGAATTGTGAAAATAAAAAGTGGACAGTAATAAGGATATTTCTAATCTAACCCCAACTCATGTGAAAGTCCAGAAAGTTATACATGAAGACTTATAGGTTGAAATACATCCATCATTATGAACATTTGATATAACTTTTAAGCAGTCTGTATGAGGTGTTGAAAGTGTTGTTTTGGTCTTGTGAGGACAAATAAAGATGTGATTGCACCAAGTAAGTGTTTCAATGTACTATGGGTAACCTGGCATCCCACTCCTTACCTGCATGAGACACTCCAGCCAGGGCTCAGCAATATCCAGTGGGCGAGCTTCATTGCTAATGTCAGCCACCTTGATCAGCACCATGGACAGCTGAGGGATTATCAAAGAACTCACCATCAGACAATTTGTATCAAGAAAGACCTACTGGATTACGGTATACATTTTTCATTAGTTATAAGTACTGTATAGGCTGAAGTCAGGTGTTTTGTAAGAATCTATCATATATTCATCTTGATTGTTATAATATACATCACAATGCCTTTCAATAACTTGGGATCGTCCTTGCTACTGCATATTGACACATACCACATTGACATGCGCTCGGTTCTCAAAAGTGAATTCTGGTGTAATTTCTTTAAAGTCTGAGAGGATTTCATTGTGCCGCGCCATGTCGGTGGCAAGAATGCAGCGGATGATGCCTTCCCGCACCTTTTTGTAGTCCTCTGCTGGCAGATTCCTAAGAAGAGAGAAACTGTAATCACTCATATTCAGTACTATTCTAACATGGATCTGAGTGGCTGACATTTGTAACTAAACAAAATGTATTGTTTATCTACAACTGTTCTAGTAAAATAAAAAACTAAAGTAGCCCTACTCATTGTTGATGCAAGAATAAAATGGTATCAATCACTTTCCCATGTTTTCCAGAATACTGTCTGCAATTTACTACATCCAATCACATTTCTTTTAATAAGCATAATTTTATTTTATATCTTGATGACATCTGAATGGTTTACAGACCGTTCAGGCCATTCTTGAAAATTAATCATGTAGGCTTCAATCATCATGCAAATTTTGTTTAAAGAAAAAAAGCTGAATAGTTTTCTTACTTAAATATATTGCACTCATTCCGTTCCAGAACACTGAAGGCAACAGAACAGTGATGGTTCTCTAGGGGCGAGATGTCATTGTAGCGAAGGGCAAGTTCTGTTCTGGCGTTGATCTGTGGAAGGTTGACAGATATTTAAAGTGAAGGGAACAACAAGAAAAGGATGACTCAAATGTAATATTAATGTGTCATACCATAATGGCAGCACATCTCACAAACAAGACAGCAGAATGAAAGTAGATAATAGTATTTGGGTTTTGTGTAGCAATAACAACTGTCAAAAGCTTTACAATATAATCATGACTGTTCTTTTAGGTTTGCTCATTCACTTTCTCTGCACATCTACCTTGATTCTCTCACCTGGTAAATATTGTTGAAGCCCGGGTGGTCAAGGTCATGACAAATGCAGGAGGTAAGTAAGATGAGGGCATCGAGGTCACCTAGTCGTCGCTGGAGGTCACATTTGCAAATCATTCCGTACATCTAACAACACAAGGAACACCTGGATCAGTAACGGTAACAGCAACATAGTTTATACTTGTCACTCTTAATTCATTGCACACTGACTATGTTGAAGTATTATTTTATCAACATTTAAATTCATCTTGTTATTAATGAGTCTGAGAGGAGCCTCATCTGCAGCCTCTAGTTCTCCCACCATTCTTTTGGAGATGCCAGACGTAACATCCTTACCATCTGTGTCACACAGAAGGCGTGCATGAAGTTGTGGAAGGGCACTTGGTTATAGCAGTGGTACACCCGACACAAGAACCTCCGAAACACCTCAGTTTCGATCCCAAACTTCGACAGGAGACCAAGATCATTGTACCTGTGGAAGAAAATGTTGGTGATCTAGAGGAGGAATGGGACCAACTGACTGACTGACTGACATACGAACTCACACTTCTGCCCCATTCCACGCATACCTACATCCCCTTCCCCCAACACTGCTATTAAACGGAGAGAGGAGATCATTACTTGCAAACGTCTAGGGATTCAGCCCTAAGCACTTGAGGCACGGGTGGTAGATACGCACATGTGCTGGAGGAGCAAGAGAATTTCCGAGTCCTCCCACGCCCAGTTGTTGAATGAGGGGAGTCTCAGGAGCTCTTGGGTGTCCTCGCCTACCACGCCATCGCTGAGGGTACAAGAATCAGTACAGAAGTACGAGGAAAATAAGTCTGTTCATAAAAGATAATGCAAGAATAAATGTGTGTGTAAGATCCATTATGTATATGGTGGTTTCTGGGATATGGATAAAAACTAATTGAATAAACCTACCAGATTTCTCTAAATTTGCTGCACACCGTTTCTACCTCATCCTCTGCCTTCCTTCGGTATTCCACGTTTTTCCAGTAAGGGCGAGAGTTCCCTAAATTCCCCAGAGGCTCTCCAATCCCCTTCTTGTAAAACCCTGCAGGAGGCAATAGTTGTGTTCACATGGAATGTTAAGGAACAGCCACAAGAGAACTGATGGTAAGTTAAGTTTGGAGAGACTATTGCTTCAATGAAGATTGTGAATATCATTGAGACAATGATGTAAATGAGACATTAAAAAGATATACGTACATATACAAAAATTTGGATTTGGTAACGTATCAATAAACAATGATCCTGTTCAACGTACAATCCTAAGAAAATTCATTCAAATTACCAGTAGTTTCCCAAATCATTCTATAAACTGTTCAAGACACAATAATACTTGCCCTTTGACATTTAATTCACAATAAAACAATGTTACGTAGGTCAATACTAAGGAAGGTTTTAAGATTCAAGAAAGTAGTGAGACTAAAGGCGACACTGCCACTCACCTAGCCATGAGAGATGCTCAGTAGTCTCCAGCCTCATCCTGAAGGTCTCCACAGCACACTTCAGTTCTTCAACAGAGGGCGGAAGGTCTGCTCGAAGGGCGGCCACACTTCGCTCAACCTCACACAGCCTGCAATAAGGTGACTCTCTATACTTACTCTTCTTGTTATCTGATTACTTTTAGTTGAGAGAGAGAGAGAGAGAGAGAGAGAGAGAGAGAGAGAGAGAGAGAGAGAGAGAGAGAGAGAGAGAGAGAGAGAGAGAGAGAGAGAGAGAGAGAGAGAGAGAGAGAGAGAGAGAGAGAGAGAGAGAGAGAGAGAGAGAGAGAGAGAGAGAGAGAGAGAGAGAGAAAGAGAGAGAGAGAAAGAGAGAGAGAGAAAGAGAGAGAGAGAGAGAGAGAGAGAGAGAGAGAGAGAGAGAGAGAGAGAGAGAGAGAGAGAGAGAGAGAGAGAGAGAGAGAGAGAGAGAGAGAGAGAGAGAGAGAGAGAGAGAGAGAGAGAGAGCGAGAGAGCGAGAGAGCGAGAGAGAGAGAGAGAGAGAGAGAGAGAGAGAGAGAGAGAGAGAGAGAGAGAGAGAGAGAGAGAGAGAGATTAACTGAGCCGGTTCTATAACATAAGGGCAGGTGACAATCAGATACTACACCGCACACTTATTTTAACGTCATTATAGTAAGTCAAAGTGAGGTGACATTCAACTCACCTTTGCTCCAGGTCCATAAGGTCAATCCCCAGACGGTTCAGCTTCTCTCCTGCAGAGGGAAAGAAAAAATGGCTGTTGTGAAATTGGTTTCAGGCCAAGACAAGAGACCCCACTTTAAATCTTTCTGTAAGTCTCAATGTCCATCTGTCTGCGAGGACCTTCTTCTACCTGCAGGAAGGAGAACGTACAGACCAGTGGCGGTATTGATGCCTCAGAGAAGGACAAATATATCCTGTTGCGGCAATATAGGACAAAGAACTTTTTTTCTCTCTCTCTCTGTCTATCTATCTCTCATTTTTTTCATCCCTCAGTCGATAAGAACGCTAACCTTTGAGGCATACAATCGCGTAGGAGATCCTGGCTATCTCCATTTACTTTCATCGGCAGTTCCCAGGATCCCCCCCTACCGACCATCCCATAAAGGAAGAGCAGCAGCTGGGTGGTCGGTGTGACGTCTGCTGTGTGTGTCCCAGACTTAACTTGAGGCAGCACAGTTGTGGTCTTAAACAGAAAGTTATTCACCTCCACAAACTTTTAGAGGTACTACTTATACTGGTACCTACATAATCACATCTTATTATGTTCCCTGTTCTCTCACGGGCTACGAGTCGAATATTTATTTGCTTAGCTTCTACTTAGTGCAGGAGTCTCATAAGTAAATACGGGCACTGTAAGACTAAGAAAAGGAAACGTTTACAGGATGATAAAAGAATGTGAAAGTGAAGGCAGGTGGTGATGACTGTTAACTGTCGTATCTTTCTTCACTTCTGTCATGTCTAGTCAATCAAAGGTGCAAAAAACAAGGTCGGTGCTCCGTGTTGTTTCATTTTGTACTAATTGAAAGTCGTTCAAGACACTGAATTGTGCTTCGGAGGAAAAAGTGGCAGAAAATAAATTCATGAGAAATTTTACTCCTTCCTTAATGACGCACATTGTAAATTCTTGACGCTGCTCATATTGAAATTCCAATTTTTTTCTGCCTTTCTATTTATAGCCTGAAATGCATTTATTGTGAAGTAATAACTCATCATAAAATTACTCTCTCTCTCTCTCTCTCTCTCTCTCTCTCTCTCTCTCTCTCTCTCTCTCTCTCTCTCTCTCTCTCTCTCTCTCTCTCTCTCTCTCTCTCTCTCTCTCTCTCTCTCTCTCTCTCTCTCTCTCTCTCTCTCTCTTCAGGTAGTATCCAAATGGAACACAATAGTTTGAATATGAAATACAAAATAATTTCACTTAAGACAGAAAATGGAACGTGTGATGCATAATTTCTTTCATCTTTTTACGTCCAGGAATATTTATCTAATGGTGCTTGTGTGTGAATCATTAATACATTATTATGACACAACCTTCTTCGGCATTCACGAGTGTGTATTATAGACGAATAAACTAAACATCTATTGCATCAGTTTCATGAAGACAAGATAAAAATGATGGAATGGACGAATATATGTATTCTAGTTTTCCGGTAAACACGACCATATAACCAATTTCAAAAGCATCTGTTTAATCAAATACTGTTTAGTGGAATGAGATAACAAATAGCAGACAAGAGATGCTGCCACCTTGTTGTTCTCTGCTGTCTGTTTTCATTGTCCTGAAAGGGGCCGCTCACGCCCACGCCTCGCCAATGTGTGTGTAGGATGGAGGACAAGGCTGGCATGAAGGCAACTTGACTACGACCCTTAGTAAATTACAAATGACGACAACTTGAAAGGTTTCCACATGCTGTTATTGTTAATATTTATTCCTAAAGAAAGACGATTTCTGAAAGCAAGGATTTCTGCAGTAGGATTGCATCACACTCACGGAAAGTCTAATGGAAACACTGATTCTGTCTGACATGCTCCCAACCTATATTCCTTCCACACAAGCCACTCGACAAGGGTCCTCCGCCGCGAGCTGAGCCATGAAGAGAGTGTCGCCTTCTTTAACGTTTAAGATTTGAAAGAATGCCAAGAAAATGCAAGCATTGTATATCTCTCACTAGAACTTTAACTGTTGAATAACATTATTATAAACTTGTCTTACACTGGACCGTTATACGCTTTTAAAATCTTCATATACTACAATTCAAGACACAAGGATGCTCATTTTTACGAAAACGATATAACAAAATGATAAAATCTCTGGAACACTTTAAATAAGCTCACTTTAAAATCTGAATCCCTTGTCAACATCCACCATTAAATAAGGTTAAAGGGACACATTCTAAGACAGTTACGAGGGATGTAATATTTCTACCTCTTAACGCTAATTCAAACGATGCTGTGTGGAGACTACAACAACGGGCTTAAACCAGGTGTGCTTACTTTCAATACAAGTAAATATCATCTTTCTATTACCTGCACCGCCTTGAGGTTGTCGTGATTTAAGATTCAAATGTTTCATGCAGCTTTTCCGAGCGTGTCATGCGAACGATAAAAATAATAAAATATATAGAGATAAGAACACAAAGACAGATACATAGACAGAGAAAAGCTAAGCTTAAGTGAAAAAAGAAAGAAAAATACATCTCATCTACTTAATGCTAATAAAGAAACAATAATCGTGGTACTTATTATCGCAATTAACATCCTCATCCCACGATCCTTAATCCCCATCCCACCACACCACACCACACTGCCTGCAGATACGAGCATTGGCCGCTTTCCGTAAGTAACTTCGATTAGTTTCACATTTCCTTTACCGAGACTCCCACCGTTCACCTAGGAACTCTAATTAACCTGTCGACAATAAAGTTGTGGTCCCTGGAGGTAAGTGTTGTGGCGCGCAAAAATATAGGAATGAAAATGAAATGTTAAAAGTTATCACAGTTTAGGGAGCCGCGACCTTTACCGGTGAGGCTTCCGACCTGAACGGGAGCAAAGGGTGAAGGAGGGAGGAAGGAAGGAAGGGGGATAGGGTGAGTGGTGATGGTGGCGGAGAGCAGTGCGATCAGGGTTTGAGGGGTACAGGGTGAGGGGAGTTAGCGTCACGAAGGATGGACGAGGGGATGAGGGAGGTCCTGGTTCAACCCCTCATTCCCCTCTATTTGTCCCCATGACTGTCTGACATTTTCCGTTTTTGCTCCCTAACTGTTTTTCTACCTTGACATGATCTGATTATTTTTTCACCCAATACATGAGGTTTTTTTTTAGGGGGAGGGAGGGAGGGGGCATTTATCGATGTCTCGCCTCCGTCTATAACCAGCGTCAGTTCTTATTTATCTGACTTTTAATTTTATCTTTAACTTGATTATCCATTGGTCCTCTATTTTTTGTCTGTTTGTCTGTCTGTATGGCTCTCGCTTACTCTCTGGATTGTTTCATTCTTCTGTGTAAACTAGTATTCACTAAACCTATGGTAGAAATATATAAAAAATGAGAACAAAAAGAACGTTCGACTATATATCATCATGAAAACACCCCGTAATAAAGCAGCTTGGAGTCCAATTATAACGCAAGACACTTTATACCACCACATCGATGCCAACCTTTATATATTTAATTGATCATTCTGGATGTGTCGCAGTGATCACCAATCAGTCGCCAAGCAGCCTTCCTGGAACCACTCACTGCTTCCCCCTAGCCTTCAAGCCTGCCACTGAACGTAACAAGAGATGGCAGGTCGTCATAGTTCGATCATTCCATACTTATCCAGTTATAGCTTTCCCTTCTTTTCCATTTGATCTCCTCAAGGACTTTCATACCAACATCAGAGTATGACCTGAGCTGCAGGTTCCTGTTATTAAATTGATTACCATTATACACATCTATAACGTTGCTGTTAACATACATGAGTCGCATCCCGCTTCTTTCAGTATCAGGAGAGTAACAAAACTTATGAAAAGGCTACGACTTGTTCAAAGGTTTCACGAGGATGTCGGTGCCTCGCAGGGGGAGTTTTTGTGCGTGTTTATGTGTTTATGGCGCACGAGGGAAGGTTTGTGTATTCGGCAAGACATATACATCCAATTTTATTCCTGTTGCTCAAGTAGTAGTATTAGTATTAGTATTAGTATTAGTATTAGTAGTATATAGTAGTGTGACGAAGAGGAGGAGGAGATGGAGTGTGTGTGGGGGTTGGGAGGGGCACGAAACACAAGTGAACTCCTTCAAATGTCAAACAATAAACACGGGAAGCACACACAAGTCTTACACAGCTCATTACACACGTAAGGATCACTGCCGAAGCTGTTTCGGGCGTAACAGAGGCAGCAGCTTCCTTCCCTCAGGCAGCTGCATATGGAAACATGATGTGTGGGCGAGGCGGTCCGTTTGTGGAGGCGGGAAAAGGCGGTGGGGCGCGTGAGAGGGAGGCAGTGATACTGAAGCAACTGGTGGCACTGTGTTCTAATCCCCCACTGTGACTTCCTATTGTGGAACATCTCACGGCACCTTTGAATCTACAGGTGCTCATTCCCAGGAGACACCTCATTCATGTGGGTGAGAGAGCATCGTGCTGAATGATGGATGAGACGTGAACATCGATTTTTCATAGTCTGGTTGAACGCGTCGTCTCTCCTATGGACCGCCACAGCCTCATATGCCGATCGATGAATCAAAACAATGCTTCTCCCTCACTGCAACATTTCTGCGGGTGGGTAGTGGAAGGTAGTAGGCGGGTAGGTGGATGGGTGGATGGATGGATGCGTGATGGAGTTTCATGAAAGGGAGGTGATGGAATTGAAGAAAAAAAAAGAAAGAAAGTGGGGAAAGAGGCAGGGAATATGGGGTTGGCGGAGAAAGGGGAGTGTGGAAAAGAGCGGCTCACCACACGATTCCTCACTAGGAACCCAATCCTTGAAATTCCTCGTGATCCAGAGCTGAGGACAGGATGGTGACATGTCTATATTTACACCAAGCACGGATGGCGGACCGAAGGGGTTAAACCGTTAAGAGTAAAGGAAAGAAGGAAGGAAGAAAGGAAGGAAGGAAGGAAGGAAGGAAGGAAGGAAGGAAGGAAGGAAGGAAAGAACTAACGAAGGAAAGAGAGGAAGGAAGAAAGAGAGAAAGGAAGGAAGAAAGGAAGAAAGGTAGAATGGGAAAGAGGGAGTGAGTTAGGGAAGAAGAAAGGCAGGAAGGAAGAAAAGAAGGAAAGGAAGGAAGGATAAGGCTCGCTCTGCATTTTCTAGATTCCCTTACCGCTTGTCTTCCTCCCGCCCACCAATCCTCCTCTAGCCAGTGCTTCAGACAAACGCCTTGTGAGCTCACGAGTCGACGATGTCTCAGTTGGATCCGTTTAAACCCTCCACCCAGACGCATCTCACACGCACGTGGCGGGACGGTGACGAAGTTTAAAAAAAAAAAAAAAAAAAAAAAAAAAAAAATATATATATATATATATATATATATTAATAATAATAATAATAATAATAATAATAATAATAATAATAATAATAATAATAATAATAATAATAATAATAATAATAATAATAATAATAATAATAATAATAATAATAATAATAATAATAATAATAATAATAATAATAATAATAATAATAATAATAATAATAATAATAATAATAATAATAATAATAATAAATAAATAAATAAATAAATAAATAAATAAATAAATAAATAAATAAATAAATAAAATAAATGAAATAAAAAAAACCTTGAAATATTTGTGCGAAATCCTTCCCAACCGAACGACATTTGGATGACGCTTTGCAGAGCTGTGCCAAATTGGGTTCGTGTGCTGCCTGGCAAAGTATTCATTCAACTCACTCGTTCTTTACCAACTCATTCACTCACCCACTCACTCCCTCACTTATTCACCTGAGGATTAACTAATTTTTCCCTTTCTTTCAATGGCTAGTTTCCTACATGTGTTATATATTTTGGTTACAACATTTTGCTGCCGAACTCCACCGCTAGTGAGCCAAATCCATTACCAGGAGAGGAGCGCGAGGCTCCGAACGGCCTCACCTGGCGTCATGCGGGCCCCGGCGTGTTTGTTGGTGTAAGGGGGAAAGCGGCGGGGGTAGGGAAGGCAAGGTGAGGAGGGAGGGATGGCCTACTCTCCCCTGCTATCCCCTCCATCCCTCTTTCATCAGGTCTGTCAGTCACCTGTTATGTAAAGAACAGTCTCTAGCAACACTCAAGGTAATTCTTCGCTAAGCTTCAAAGGTTTTGTTGATTCCTTCTCTCCTCCGATGTTTGAAACACGCGTAAAGCACCTCTTTATAAGTTTTCATGCCTAGTTGTTTTTGACAATTGTTAAATACTACCTAATTTAGCTGCTCAGACAGGCATTATTTAATCGTGTAATACAAATTATTATTTAGCCACATCGCCTTGATATTGATGCAGATTCTAAAGATGCAATCATACAATCGTGACGGAAGCACAGTTGCTGGAGGTACAGTTTTTAAATATCCACTTTTATGTGAAATCATGTAGTTTCATCGTCCGCTGCTTTACACAACGTTAACATCTGACGAAATCCTTCCTCACGTTCCCTCTATGTCAGGCGAAACTTTTTGAGTTTATCACAATAAGCTTGTGAGTTTTAACGAGGCTTACACCGTTGTGCCATGATTCTGTGACGCGTCTCAGCCGAAGATTCTGGTGCAATATTTGATTCTTAAAGGCAAGCAGATCGCACCGCTTCTCCACCTTTCCCTCACATCACTTCTCAGCTGTGTGTGGCAGTATGACAGCCCGTCTGCATCCACCGTCTTCACTACTCTTCACTACTCTCTTTTCTATCTCTCTTTCAGCTATCGGTCGTGTCCAGCGGGTTACTTTATTGTGAATGACATCGACCTTTCTTCTACTGTATGATTCCTGCGTCACCTGTCCAAGCCCGAATGAACTGCTATAAGGTATGGGTTTGAGAGGACACAATGCATTCTCTGAACCTCTAAGCCGCCGCAGTGTACGATAATATGGAGTGAACGATTCTTTCATCATTATCACCATCATCATCGTCGTCATCATCACATCCACTAATAACCTTTCATCACCTATACACCCCCATCACCATCACCTTCAAATGCAGCAGATCAACAACCTATTACCATCATCACCATCACCACGGTCCATCATTCCCATCACCACCCTCATCCTCCCTCCTTCTCTCCCTCCCATCACCCTCATCATCTTCTCTCACTCCATTACCTCAGCTATCAACATCCATCACCACCACAGCAACACCATTACAAACATATCATATAATTAACAAAAGTGGCAAAAATAATCATGCTAATGATAAAAAAAAGTCATTCTTCTTCTATTCATACACAAAAAAACTACTATAATAATTTTCTCTTTTAAGCATTTTAAAACGAAAATCAACCACACATATCACTTCCTATCACGTCCTTCACACCTGCTTCATCATCCTAATTGGTCTGCAGGAAAAGCACTATTTGCAGAGTGAGTTTAGGGTAAAAGGAAGGGAAAGGCAGAGGCGAGCAGGGGTGGAGGGGGTGGGAGAGTGTGTGTGTGTGTGTGTGTGTGTGGGGGGGGGGGGGGGGGGGGGCTCATTTACTCCTCTTTTCACACGTACGTAATTCTATCAACTAAACCAGAAATGAAAGTGTAAAAAATAAGACATTTAGGATAGATTACAAGACCACACACACACGCGTACGTACATTTATATCAACTGAAGTGAAAATGGACAAACTAGACAAGTCATTGGATGGTTTAATTAAAAAGCCACATTTTCACCTGTCTACTCACAGGACTGTCTACGTGCAGAGTTCTGTTGCTTTCGGAAGGAGATTATCTTGAGGGTAAAAAGTTGACTTACATTACGAAATTACTTTATCATTAACTTGTGTGATGTTATGTATGTCCCTTTCTGTTTGTCTGGTTGTCTGATTGTTTCTGTCTCAACCTGTCTGTCTGTCTGTCTTTCTCTTTTTGTTTGTGAGAGCGTCATCTAATATCTGCCTGTCCGCCCACCGCTTCAGCTTCACCTCGCTTCACCTGGATAAAGGGAATGATGGGAGCATAAGAAGGACGGATAAAGAAAAAAAAAGGATGTGCAGGAAAAGAAAAGTGGGGACACACATAAAGCTTGTTTACATATGAGTCTGTAGCGTCAATTAAACTGGAAGGGGACGTGGAATTATTAAATGTGGAAAGCCATCATATGCTGCTCATATGTGTGTGTGTGTGTGTGTGTGTGTGTGTGTGTGTGTGTGTGTGTGTGTGTGTGTGTGTGTGTGTGTGTGTGTGTGTGTGTGTGTGTGTGTGTGTGTGTATGTCACTGCACAACCCTTTCCTGAGCAACACCTGCACCTTATTGATTTGCGGTGAGGAGCAGCAGCAGCAGCAGCAACAGCAGCAGCAACAACAACAGCCACCACACACCTGTCTCCTGTCTACCTGCTACCCTCATCCTCCTTCTCTCCCTCCTACCGACCTACCACCTCAATCCCTCCCCTTCTCCCCTACCACCGTTCTTCCTACTTCCATCTTTTCCTTCCTTCCTTCCTTCTATTCTCATCTTGTCTCTCTTATATCTTTCATTTTTAATTTTCTCTCTCTTTTTCGTTTATGTACCTCCCAACATTGCTTCTTTTACACTATATCTTTTTTCTTCTTCTTTTTTCTGGTGGATGTGTTTTGTATGTTCTATTCCCCATCCACTTCACTGCCTTTTTTTTCTTCCCTTCCCCTAAAGAGGCTGGAGGTGGATGGAGGGAGGTGGAGGATGTATGAAGTAGGGGACGTGTCAGAAGCAGACTGTGACATCACTTGAGAATTGCATTTCCATCACACCTAGCTGATTGTTTGTGTCAGTCTCTCTCTCTCTCTCTCTCTCTCTCTCTCTCTCTCTCTCTCTCTCTCTCTCTCTCTCTCTCTCTCTCTCTCTCTCTCTCTCTCTCTCTCAATTGACTGGAAATGGCAGGTGTTTCATTATCATCATTATTATTGTTATCATTATCACCATCATCAAACTCTATTTAAATAACAACTTTCTTAAATTTTCAACGAGGTCATTGAAATAGTAATTAAACATTTATTAAGCCTCCAATTTCTCTTACTGTGAGGTATAGGAAGGTACGAGGGGAGAGGCAGTGGGAGAAAGGAGATGTGAGGAAGAGGAGTGAGTGAAGAGAGAGTTGAGGTGAAAATTGAAACGATGGAACGAGGAGGGAAAGAAGGAGTAAGGGGAGTACTGTGGGTAAGACAAGTGAGGGAGGATGAGAGGATGAGGGGAGAGCACAGTGTAGATGAAAAACTATGGTTGTAGAAGTGAGGGGAGAGGAAAGAAAATGTATGACAGCAAAGCACCAGGTAAGGGGACGTTAAACATTTTTGATCCACCTAGAATGTTATGCATCTCGTGACTACGTTCCCCTCAGCGGGATAATATATATTCCTCTTCATCGCCTTATGTAAAACCACAATACTTTTTCCCTTTTCCTTCGGTTATGAGCGGTCTGGTCTTCTGTTAAGCTTTTAGTATGACAACTTCTCATTTTACACTTCTAGGCCACATAATAACAAGTGGTTAGGTAATAGTCTTGTTTCCCGTTCGACCATAACACTTGTTCAGGTCAAAGTTTTCCCTTGTCATAGTGCAGCCTTGTTTGTCTCGCTTTGAGATGAGTGGTGGTACTGCAGCATGTTTGGTCTTGTTTGAAGGGGGTGTGAGATGGTTTTTCTTTTATTGCTTCCTAGAAAGAGATAACTAGTTTTGTGGATATATATTTTCTAGTATGTGATTCTTCGGTTATTTGTTGTTTGATGAAATATCTGAAGCTAAATTTTTCGCAAGGTTTTTTTTTTATCTGGATTTTTCTTGTCATTGAAAGTTTTATTTAGCCATTTTTCTTTTTGTATTCATAAAATTTCTATATTTTTTTTAATTTTCTTATATGAAATAAAGAGTAACTGGATATCTCTCGGTGTAAAAATAAACTCTTTACACGATATCAAAGCGAGATCTACAAACACAGAAATGTCATCGTGTGCGCAAAACATCGGCAGCAAAGTTCAACTATTAACTTCATAGGATAAGCATCACAGAAAAACCAGGGCGTGCAGATTTCATGGTATCGTTAGGCAAGGCGTCCAGTGCGCGTCACCCATACTTACAGTGGTATAGAGAGATTAAAAAAAAAAAAAAAAAAAAAAAAAAAAAAAAAAAATCAGATTCGGTGCAGCGAATGAGACGTTAAAACTACACTTAATAAACCATTTACTAAAGTTTCGTGAGGGGAAAAAGGGGAAATATTGAAATTTTATCACGAAAAATTCCGAGGTGTATCTTTCACACAAGGGTCCGGCAGGGTGGTCGTCTGGCAGGGAGGAACATTAATATTCACATAATACTAAGAGTCAGGTGCAGGATGGCTCTGGAAGGGTGGAAGGGGATGGAGAGGGAGCCTAAGCATCATTCTTTTTCCAGACTTTATTTTCTGGAGCTGAGTTCCCGTCGCTTCCAGATCCTCTTTTCCTCTCTCCTTTCTTGCCTCTTATTCTAAGTTTATTCCTCCTCTCATGAATTCTCACTCCATTTCATCGTTCCTTCCTCTCCCTGTTCGTCTTTCCCTCTTCGCTTTACTTTCACACTCCTCGCATCACTCTCCAAATATTTTATGGTGTGTGTGTGGGAGCAAAAGAAAGAAAAAGAGAGAAAAAAGAAAGACAGAGATAAAACAAGTAAATAAGCAAGTAAACAAGGTGTAGGTGGCAACATGCATGAACTGGGCCAAATGCATAACGAATGAGAGAGAAAGACATAGAGAATAGACAGAATTCACTGTCATACAATACAGTGAATGAATGGCACACACCACAACACTCTGCATCCGAATTCTCACCGTTGCAGGGGGTAGCGGCGACCTGCAGGCGGTAGGGTGTGGCAGGGGTATTGGCAGGGAGGTGGGTCCCAGTGTTCAGCAGACTTCCCTCGCTGGTATAAAGCTTGATGACGTCACGTGGACCCGCACCACACGCGATTCTGAACAGATCTGGGGAGGAGGAGAAAGAGGGAATAATAAGTGTGGGTGGGAAGAGGAGGAGGAGGAGGAGGAGGAGGAGGAAGAGGAGGAGGAGGAGGAGGAGGAGGAGGAGGAGGAGGAGGAGGAGGAGTGGTTCGTAGAGGGATTGCAATAAGTACAGTTTTCCATGAGATGTAATATTCTCTCTCTTTCTATCTATCTATCTATCTATCTATCTAATATTCACATTGATACTCAGGCAAAGTCCTATTAAAATAACAATGTCTTAAAAAATTATAATACACAAGAACAGAATCCTATTATCTTTGATTGGACGCTTCCGTGCACTTCCTCGAATATAATAGGCATTTCAGTTCTACATTACAGAACATTTTTAACCCAAAAGACAACCAATTGGACGGTAAGAGTAGAAAAAGATAATACATGTTAACAATAGTACTTTTTTCCTTTAATAAATATATGTATAACCATAGACTACACTATACTTGACTGGACACTCGCGACAATCGTTGACAGACGATTTACATTTCGGTCCTATAGATTCCGCTGCTATGAGTGATGACAGATAATACTTCATATATCAGTTCATATTCTACTTAGGACACTGTATTTCATGTATTTACAATCAATAATGATTGCTGAACCATGGCTGAACCTAAAAAATGATTTTACAACTTTTGCAAATAGGAAATCAACATAGAGATTACAAGTTTGAGTGAAAAATCGTATGGGAGTTGTGTATAAAGCATATTGTTTATAGCAAAAATTTCTGGCAAATTCGCAATAATTTCAGAAATAAAACATCACATATTGTGAAATCACCATTCCTGAATATGATTTGATTGTGATCAAATGTCATATTATCGTTATATCGGCTTGGGAATGAATTTTTCACAACAATTACTGGCGCGTAGCTGAACGTGTGACGGCGAGACGTCCGTACTGAGAAACTATCGTTTATTCAGTATATATGTAACAAAAAGAATATTGCACTTCTTTGTTCAATGACGTTTTATGAGTATGAGAAAAATAGGATAGACGACAATACAAGAAAACACCCAAATATAAATTTTAATTCGATGCAAATATAGCATTTACTTCTCGCATGACATGATCAAGAGGTCACAAGAAGAAGAAGAAGAAGAAGAAGACTGTGTAAAGGGGCCTTACACAAAGGCCAACAACATAAATAGTTCAATTCATTGGTTCCATGACGCTATTATAAGTCTCATGGAAAATGTTCATGAGCAGAAGAAGAAGAAGAGAAGTGCTTCCTCCATAACAGCTTGTGTTGTTGTTATGAACAGCTGATTCCACAAGGTTAGTGTGACCAGACTGGTAGTCGTATCGCTGTAAATCCAGGGAAAACGGAAACCAGGCTAGCGTTAGCACCCTTAACTCTCTACATCAGCTTCTATTGTATACTCTGAATCATGCTTGAAATAAGATTTGAAACTATTTCCAAATATTTTGTTTGTTTTCTACGTTTTCCCTGAGCATGGCAGGATAAAAGGAAAAGTACGTACGCCGGTAAAGTGATGTATGGTGATAAGATCATTAGAAAGAACATTGCTAGATAGAAGAGGAGGCAATGAAACCAACAAGCTGACTAGAGACCATCACCAATAAGGAATTACAATGGAGTTATTTTACACAGTCTCTGAGAAACGCTCTCTCGATGACACTCAGCAAACATCGTAAGTTCATTAGGAATGTAAATGTTTTTCTTTTTGATGTTATTTATGGGTATATGAAAGTATGAGTGAAATATGAGTATGAGTGAATTGATTACGAGTGATTTAGGGTGTTGTGTTCAAGTTTTGGCTATATTTTACAATTACTCTCAACACTAAGGTGTTGTGTATCCTGCCATGCTCAGTAAAAACGTAGAAAACAAACAATTTGGAAATAGTTTCAAATCTTATTTCAAGCATGCATGTATATTAGTATGGACTACATTGGCTATGTATATATGCGTTTTCAGTTTAAAATTCCAATATTCCTGGAAATTATTGCGAATATGGTGTTTTTATTGGTGTCTTAGGATTTAATAATTGTCGCCCACCGATGACGTATGTTGACTAATTTGTTTTTGTTGCTCATAAACATATTCTTCACATCACTTTGAGTTGTTTGCTTTTTGTTTGAGGTTTCTATGATGATTTTAAGTATTTTATTCAAATAAAACAAACAAAAAATCGCCTCAGGAAACATTTACGAAAGACCCGATTTCGAGTGCACAGTCACGTATGGTGTATTCTATGGTATTGCATATTAATATAAACTACATGGGCTATGCATGTAAGTGTTTTCAGATTGAAATTCCAATATTCCTGGAAATTATTGCAAATTTGGTGTTTTTATTGGTGTCAGTATTTAATAATTGTCGCCCACCGATGACGTATGTTGACTAATTTGTTTTTCTTGCTCATAAAAATATTCTTCACATCACTCTGAGGTGTCTGCTTTTTGTTTGAGGTTTCTATGATGATTTTAAGTATTTTATTCAAATAAAACAAAAAAAAAATCGCCTCAGGACACATTCGCGAAAGACCCGATTTCGAGTGCACAGTCACATATGGTGTATTATATGGTATTGCATATTAATATAGACTACATGGGCTATGCATGTAAGTGTTTTCAGATTGAAATTCCAATATTCCTGGAAATTATTGCAAATTTTGTGTTTTTCTTGGTTTCTTAGGATTTAATAATTGTCGCCCACTGATGACGTACGTTGACTAATTTGTTTTTGTTGCTCATAAACATATTCTCTACATCACTCTGAAGTGTTTGCTTTTTATTTGAGGTTCCTATATTATTTCTAAGTATTTTATTTGATTTTTCTAAAAATCTGCCGTAGGGCCTGTTTGCAAAAGGTCAGATTTTGAGTGTCCAGTCAAGTATGGTGTAGTCTATGGTATAACCTATCACCACTCATCCATCACTCCCTTTCACCACTCCTTACTCTCATCACTGCACATCACCACCCAGCACCACATGTCAATCCTCATCACTATAACCATCACCACCCATCACCATCCATAAGGCCAAGATAATAAATATATATAAAAAGACATACAACATAGTGTTTATTTGGTAGATCAGATCTGCTGGTTATAGTAGTCGTAGTAGTAGTAGTAGTAGTAGTAGTAGAAGTAGAAGTAGAAGAAGAAGTAGTAGTAGTAGT
>JAXIVD010000982.1:5000-7500 GCA_036785275.1 Cancer borealis | reverse complement strand
CTAAAAATTATGAAATGACAGACAAGCTCGCGGAAAGTGACTCGTTGCGTCAGATATAGACTGCCTCTTCACTATTCTATAATGTTATGTGAGTGAATACGTACGGAATGAAATCCACAGAGAGAAAAATAGCCAGATACACACTCCCTCTTCACTATTCTGTAATTATGTTGCTGAAAACGTACGAAATGAATTTCATAGAGAGAAAGATATCCACAAAGGTCAATAATTATCCAGTAGTTTTGTGTTTCTTTCTGGCAGAGTCACGTGATGTAGCGAAGAGAAATATAGGACAGAATTACCATCAACATAACACCAGACAAGAAACCTGCGCTCAAGTGTATATGATAAAACACGTAACAAAACACATTGTCTGATGCATAATTCTTCCAATGCATAAATATTGGATGTTTAAGCCGGACACACACGCCTTCATTTCAGTATGTGTGAATGTCTTTCTCAACCTCGGAAAAAAAATCTTCAATATAAATAGATATTCTGAAAATTTTGCTTTCTATACGACAGTGTGTGTTTGGGTGTGGGGTGTGTGCTCTCTCTCTCTCTCTCTCTCTCTCTCTCTCTCTCTCTCTCTCTCTCTCTCTCTCTCTCTCTCTCTCTCTCTCTCTCTCTCTCTCTCTCTCTCTCTCTCTCTCTCTCTCTCTCTCTCTCTCTCTCTCTCTCTCTCTCTCTCTCTCTCTCTCTCTCTCTCTCTCTCTCTCTCTCTCTCTCTCTCTCTCTCTCTCTCTCTCTCTCTCTCTCTCTCTCTCTCTCTCTCTCTCTCTCTCTCTCTCTCTCTCTCTCTCTCTCTCTCTCTCTCTCTCTCTCTCTCTCTCTCTCTCTCTCTCTCTCTCTAAGGCTGTGCTGTCTATTAAGCTTCGACTTTAAGGAGACTCAAGAGAATTAGGCAGCCATGATGTTGACGTCACGGGGGGTGATGACGTGGCACGCTGCTATTGGTCACCTGGAATCTCCTGCGACTTGTAATAAGAACATAAAAAAAATTGCGCCTAAAATTTCGTTTCTAAAAAGTCATACATATATATAGAAAGATAAAGATAGATAGACACATGAATCATATCCGTTTATCTATGTATCTATCTATCTATTTACTTATTTTTCTATCTATCTATTAGCATTCATTAATTTATAAATCTATCCTTCAAGACTTCTATCTATATAATTCATCTCGTCACCTATTATTTATCTTTTGATCTACTCCTTCACCAGTACGCCCTGTCTTGTATAGGGCGTGGTGGTGGGGGTGGTGGTGGTGGTGGAAGAAACCTCCCTTGGGTGTGCTGGCAGGACTCTGGGACGACCTTTACTGATGAGAGGTGACGGACAGAACTTACTCCAGAGACACCTTAAAAAATGTTCTTTTCTTCAGGTGTAGAGAAAAAAGTCATGTGCAAAAAATGAAAGTTACGAGAAGAAAGATGAAAGATGGGGAAGCAAAGGGAAGGGATATAAGGAGAGAGGAGAAATATGATATGGGAAGCAAGGTGAGAGGAAGAGGTGAGAGGATGTAAAAGAAGGAAGGGGAATAAAGACAAAAACATGAGGTAATGATGATAGCTGGAGGGAAAACCCGAATAATGCAAGATAATTAGGAAATTGCTGCTATAGTGGTATCGTCATCATCATCAGTTGAAATTGTAGTAACAGCAGCAGCAGCAGCGATAAGAAGAACAGCATCAAAAACAGCATCAACAGCAAGTAATCCTTCTCTTCTTCTTCCTATTCCTGCTGTTGCTATTACTACTACTATTTCTACTACTACTTCTACTACTACTACTACTACTACTATTCCTGCTATTACTAATCCTTGCTAGTTATGTGGAATACTCAGGTCTCACCGTGTAAAAGTCTCTTAAACAGCTTACACCTAAACCTCTCATTATTGCATCGCTGTATTTATCGTCACAAAAAACGTTGAAATAATATAGAAAACTTTGGAGCATCAACTTCTGAAAACAAGCTGATGATGAGGTGATGATAAACCGTGACTTATTTATACAACGTTAAGAGGCAGACATAAAGTAACCCAAAGACAAAATATTATAGACAAACGAGAGAATGAAATTGATAATATATACAACGTACTTAAGGGAAAGAATACATAATCAAATGACGTGACATTAACAAAAATCCATAACTATTTTGAACATCTAAGCAGTATAAAACACGAGGATGAAATAAATCAGTAGCGGAGAAATAGAGTTAAAACTGAGATAGAAAAAAGGACACAGTGATAGAAAGGTAAGGAAGATCAGCACAAGGAGCAAAGGAAGGATTTCATAAAGTCTCGAATCTACAAGCGTGAGACTCAAGAACCATAAACAAGGTCATTCTGTTTTTAATAACCTTCAGAAAACAACAACACATCGTTTCTCTTTCGCAATACACCATCACCACCACCACCCCCACCACCCCCGCCACTACCACAATCACCATTATAATTTTATCTTTCTCCTTCATCTTTTTTAATGTGTCAAAGAGA